>QGMF01000094.1:0-69187 GCA_007821475.1 Lachnellula arida | reverse complement strand
ACGTTCGTAACATAGTAGCTATTATTAGCCTTATAGAATACTTTTGCTACTACTTTTAAAGCCTCAATTTTGCCTTTATAGTATAGCGCTTCCTTTAGGAGGTTTTAGGCATATAAGAGAAGTATCTAGAGATCTCTTATAGTATTTAGCGCGAGGTTCTTATCTTTTAGTGCCTAGGAGACTAATTTTTAGACCTCCTAGGTAGTTAGAAGATTAGGTGATTTAGTATTCACCCCCCTGTTAAGACCTGTAGTAATAGAGACTAGTTCCTCTAGTAATAGCTTAGTGAAGCTATTATCTACCCCTAACTCTCTCTCTCTAATTGCATTGCTTTCTAGGGGTTCTAGGGGTTCTAGGGGTGCTTCTAGAGGCGCTTCTAAGAGTGATTCTAAGGGGGTTTTAGGTTGGATTTTACTAAAAAAAGACTATATTATAGATTACTTCTTTAGATTAGGATCCTTATATAGCTTAATCCCTCTTAATAATTCTTTTACTATAATAGCATAACGTTGCTCTATGCGTATTATTTAATTAAAGCTGGCTTTACTATTAAAAACCTTCTTTGCAGCAAAAGGGAATAGTCCTAGAGGCTTCTTAAATGTAGTAAATATGCGATTATTTTAGTCAAATCTAAGACTTTTTTAGGAGCTAATCCTTTGCAATTCTTAAAGCAATTCCTCTAGCTTATTATCCTTCTCTTTAATATTAGAGCTAGTAGAGTTATCTACCTCTTATATAGGTATACTAAATTTGACTAGAGGGGGTAGAGGGAGTAAGGGTAGTAGTAGTAGTAGAGAGTTATTTAGAGGGAGTAGGTTTTAAGGTTTTTAGGGTTTTTAAGCTTTCTTTAGAGGCTTTTCGACTAGCTATAGTAGGGGAGAGTCAAAACGACGTGGAGCATAATAAGCTCTCTTTATAGAAGGTTAGGAATCGTCTATATTAGCTAGTTAATAGGTTATATAGAGGGTATAGAGGGTAGTTAAGTTAAGAGAGGGTAGGTGAAGACTTTTTAGAGGTGGTAGTTATAGCGTTTTTAGCGTCCTCTTAGCGTGGGGTCTTGCATTTTAGTGTACTAAATAATATAGCTTAGTTTTGAAAATTTTCAGAAAATTAAAAGGTTATAATAATACCATTTAAATTTAATTTGGAAGAGGCTAAGTTATTCCAAATTATCTATTTAGTCTATTTAATTAGATATAATAATTTAATACTAGTTGTGGTGGAAATTTTAAAATTATTGTGGTCTTTGGAAGTCCTCCACTGTAGGAGGTACCTCCGCAGATTCAGTGCTAGCGAACGTCGATGTTTTTTTGAGGCTCAACTAAAGATGTTAGTTTATGAATAGAACGGCCATCGCCCAAGAAAGGTACAGCCGCATCTGCTAAATACGGATACTGATCTGGCGGGTGGCAGATATAAGAAGGTATCATCTGAAATGACGATATGCTGTGCATAGAACTTCTCTTTTGGGCTCAATGGAAGAAAAGGCATATCCAGATGAGGTAAGAGGAACGGTTGGTGGTATTTGTAGTGGCTAGTTATGACAATAAATTACTATTCTTTTTAGAAGGAGAAGTAGTCTTCTGCCTTTCTTCGTTATTTTAGGAGCCAAGTCTACTATCACATCGCTTCGCAACCAAGTGATTTGCACGCCATCGAATTGTTATCTTGTCTGCACATAATCAAGTCAGGGGAACAAGACCCGTCCTTCTGAAAATTATATCCACGGCTTGTGAAGTACAATTCCAACTCAAGTCTATGGCACTTTTGTGGAAGTGGACTCAACTCTTATAGTGTCGTGCGGCCTTCTCCATAAAAAGCCTAAGCTTCTTATGTTAGATACAAAAAGCACTATAGGAGTTGAACTCCTGAGTCTGATTTGCAGTTGAAAAGTTAAAATTTCAAGGAAGTTGACCTAGATTTAGCTAAGTCCAAATTCAGACATGAAAATCTAGAGTTGATTCAATTAAACTTGGAGCTGACAAGCCTTAGCTGTATTGATCTTCACTATCAGTCTGATCCACCTCCATTCCTTCCCCCGAGTCGCTCAAGTCAGCCTCAGTCATTTCCACATCTTGGTCAGAATTGCTATGACTCCCAGATTCGGAGCCCAAATCATCCAAAAGACCATATTTGTAGAAGAGCTCCGTTTGCTCCTTCTTTTCCAGGCTTACAAGCCAACTTCTCTTAGTAGGGGGCTCCTTCGGATCTCTGGCCTGAGAATGTGGGATGTTATCGACGTTAAGATCAAATCCTGCTTTTCGAAGGGTGTCAACTGTTTTTCCAATTGATTCGCGCCATTCTCTCTTTCCGTGCATTATGCAGTCTAGAATATCGTATTTGTCGTATTTCAGGAATCTTTTCTTCTTGTGGAGGCCTTTCGCTAAAAGTAGCTTTAACACTCGCACTGCACGGTCGCCAGTGCTGATCGTGTCATACATTGCACCAGCGCCCAGATTGTAGTCAGCTCCATGACTGAGGAGTATTTCCACAATCTCTTTGTTCTCGTCGCCCAATAATATTGCCGCCTGCAAAGGCGTCTGAAAGAACGTTTCTACTACGCCTTCGGAAGGATCTTCTTCTAGATCTTCGTATGCATCCACGTCGACGCCGTGGTCAAGTAGGTATTGTACTACGTCTTTCCATGAATCACCCTTGGCGGCTGCAATCTTCAAGGGACACTGGTAGTGCCTGCATCCATAATCAAGCCTGTCTACATCTACCCCTTTGCCAAAAAGATAATAAAACGTGTCGGCGTTCTTTCCTTTGGCCAGGGCATGACCGAGCACGTTACCATTGTCACCATCCAGTCTTGCCCCACTGTTACACAATAACTCAATGACTTCCGTACCGTCCCCACTGTCGATAGCGGCAGTGACAACAGGGTGACATTTAGAAGCAGAACAATCTTCTTCCCGATTGACATCTGCACCATTTCGAAGAAGCAGCCGAACAATATCGTAGTTTGCGTCTCCCCGGGAGGCAGCGTCTACCAAAGCCGTGCCACAGATACCCCCTGACGCATTTGGGTCCGAGCCCCAGTCAAGGAGAATTCGTGCCTCCTCTATGTGACCCTCAGAGACTGCCTTTCGGAGAGCGTTTCCGTTCTCGCTGAGAGTTGGGATAATACAAGCTGCCATAGAGGCTACAAGCTTCGTGAAAGGGTGTCTGCTTTTGGGGTCTGTGGCTTCCCTTTTTAGATGCTCAGCCTTTTTCTGGGCTTTGTATCTCTTCAATTTGACAGCAGACCCCCAGTCAAGATAACATTTAACAGCTGGTCCAAAAGTATCATCGCTGAAGGTCGTGTCTTTTGTGTGGGGCTTCTGGTTGGCAAGGTTGAGTAATAGGACTTTTAGAACAGCTTCACGATTCTGATGTGCCGCGAGATCTATTGCACTGCTTCCATTCTCGTCAAGCTCATCAGCTCTTAGTCCTTTATTGAGTAGCAATTGAATAAATTCCTCGTGCCCCCATTCGACTGCTTGATGTAGCAAAGGATATTCACTGTCGTCCGTGGGGAGTATTCCATTCTCAACTAGGAATTTTGCAGGCCGACTCAGTGCAAAACCGCCTTTAATGTACAAGAGCTTTGCATATATCCCCCTAAAATGGGCATCCTCAAAATGCAATGCACGAAACATCTTCCACCAATTCTCGAGTATATCTCGTCGTGGATATTCAAACTGGTTAGCAGGGTCTCGAGGAAGTGTACCATACAAAGCTAATATGCGGTCTGCAGGTTGGTTTTGAGCATCGATATTATTATTCTCGTAATATGCAAGGAACACAGGACCATATAACTCGGAGAGATTGAAATGACACAGCCACCCCCTAGATGAGTAATCTATGAAGGGAAGTTGTGATCGTAGAACATCAAGATCCATTCCTAAAGGTTTCGGAACGGGGTAGCTGAGAACCTCTGGTCGTTTCATGTAGTTGATACAGGAAGTAGCCAATCGACCGTAGGTAGAGCAAAGTAAGTTAAACTCCGTGGCGTCCGTTGGTGCTTTAGAAAGAAGTTTCAACCCGTTTCTCATGAAGAATTCTCGGGCAGACTCATGAATGAACTGCACTGCAGTCTTTTTTCCATTGATCTTGACCTCTATGAGGCCCCCAGATAAACTGTTAACAAGCGCTCCTACCCGAGCGTACCGGCGCCTTTCATTTTCCCCTTGCAGAATGAGTTCTTCCTCCACGAACAAGGGCGGTTCAACTCCATCAGAAACCAATGCGTAGAGCAACTCTTCAACAGAGATGGGTCTTTCGGCGTAGGCTATCCATTGTGCGAGCAGAAGCGTCCGGGGCCACTTCCTTACAGGCACCAGAGACTTTAAGATATGCTCGTAGAATGGTTCCAGCTCGGGAGGCAGCTCCTTCAGCTTCCGAAGAATATATGCCAATGTCTCGCCTTCTCGAGCCAAACGGAGAATAAGTTGAACCGTGAGCCATGCCCATTGGAAGAGTCCGTTGGCACCGTTGCAGACTTTCGATCTGAGAGTTTGCCGCTCGGCCGCTGCAAAAGTAGTTCCTGGCGAGTCGGCAGAGAAAGAGGCCCTTAACATATTCCGTACATATAAAGCAATATCTCCAGAGTTCTCTTCATCAACCAATACTTCCAGAGACCTACGGTTCGTAAGTGCAGGGTAGTGACGGCACGAAATGCATATCTTAACCTTTCTCTCCTTAATAGGTAGCTTGGTCTCCAAGGCGTAAAAATATTCGGCAAGCTGTGGAGCGATATCAAGACCTGCTTCATCTAAAGCATCCACAAATAGAGTGACCTCATCTGATTTTATGGTATCTGTGACAGCATCGTTGAACAATTTCTCAAGCTCGCTGGCATTCCAATACCAACTCTCTCCAAATTTGCCAAAGTCTTCACTCTTCTGGTTGAAAAAAGACGCAACAATCGAGCTGGCAGCAACTGACTTCCGACAAAGCTGGTTTAAAAGGGACCGAAACATGCCTTCTCTGGTTTTTTGGAGCGGAGTACCCCGTGCGTGAAAGAAGAAATGGAGTACAAGCCTCTTGTTGTCTCTTTTCTCTTGTTGATATTTGTCGTAGAGAAACGATAAGAGGATAGATTTCCCGGAACCAGGCTTTCCTTTCAGCCAAAGCAGTCCGTGATGTTGATTGAGCCAGGTAACATAGCTGTCGTGAGTCAAGATCCATTTGCATGTATCCTTATGTCGAAGGCGTTTGGCATCTTCACGACGGTGGCACATTTCGGGAAAGGCAAGTGACTGCAGGCAGACTAGCAGATGTTAGTTATCACAAATCTGGGCAATTATAGGTACCAAGGATTCTACTTTGATTCTGCGCATCTGTCTTTGCTACATCAGCTAGTAAAGGTTCAACATTAGTCTACAATCCACTTCCATCCAGCAGCCCGATGGTGCTTTGGGTGGCCTCATCATCACTGACCATTACGTGCGTCGTCTGCCCACTCCTGCAAAATTCCCCAAACAAGTGCGTAACTATTTTCGCTCTCCCTGCTGAATTTGCAAATGCTCGTGTGATCACACCCAGCCATCGGAATCAAACGTTCCCCCGCACCATTCATCACGGCACTCTCTTCTTCGACAATCTATTCCCATGTCAGCACTTCCGTGGAGAGACGATGAGACATCAGATGAAATAGGGTATTTGAGTTGAACTTACTAGGGTAGGTTTAGAATAAGGAACAATCTCGATTGGTTTCTGCTCGTAGAAAGTTGCAATCTTGATGCCCTCATGTCGGTTCCTGAATTCTTGGGAGATCTGGGTAAGAACCTTGGCATCTTTTTCCAGGTCCTGGAGAAGATCGGCTCTGAAAGTGCCACCCCTTTTACTAACAGTTGTTGCTAGTTGCGCGATCATTTTCAACAGCGCTGAAAGGCTTGCAGAAGAAGAGCCACGATGAGGCGTCGCCAAAAACATGATGCCTTTCACGGTGCTACTAATTTCGTTGTAGTTGTCAAGCAGAGCAGTGGCAAGGGCCTATATGTTTCAATCCTGTCAGAAACCAACGTACAATCATGGAATCAGGAAGGTACCTTTTTGAGGACAATACCGCCCATGCTGTGGCATACAAAAATGAGGGGCCGACCCTTCTATGAGATGGCAACCATTAGCACAGTAATTCTTGGTCGATAGAGATTTTAACATTACCTCTTTCCCTTTCCTAACATTTGTTAGCAACTCCAGCAATTGCCTAGCCCAGTTTTCAAAGCCCCCGCCTCTATCCAGTGATCTAAATACGTCTGCTGGGTATCCAAACGTGAAGACGCGAGCTCCGGGTAGCTTCTGGGGAACAAAATCCCGGAGCCAGAGCTTCCCGTTTGCATGTGTCCATGTCTCATGAGCATCTCCGGTGATACCATGAATTGCAACAATATCAAAGGAATAGGGAGGAACATCAATGTCGGGTTTAACTTCGCTGTGGAGTGGAAACAAGCCGTATTCTTTTTCGTGTTTCTCGCTCTCACTGCCTTTGTCCCGAGACGTGGAAGGTCCCATCTCGAAGGTATGGGGGATCGGGAATTGAGATTTCGAGCCAAGTGCAGCGTTGTGAATTGGATGGAGATGCGTGGCTAAACATTAATATTTGTACTTGAGTAGCAAGTTTGATTTTCAAGAAAGAAGAGATTATAGAGTCATGATAAATGTAAATGGTTTGAACAAACCTACCGTGCTGCTCTGAAACCATGCTTGCTGGCTGTAACTCTCCAGTCCAGATGAAGGCTACCCGCAGAGCCAAACCATGACTAAGGGGGAAGCCAATGAGTCGGGGGTAAACTCTTATTAAAAGTCTGAGGCATGACAGGCCTGCTGGCGTTGGCTATGTCTGATTAACTTTCAAGTGTTTGTGATACCGATTGCCTTTGATTCCTTTCATTGTTTGACAAACGCATGCGATTTGGTTCTTCCGCTTGTTTAGATTAGTAGCTACTGTAGCAGGCAAATACATGGTAGGAGAGAGCGGCTGCATAACAGATTGCATGCTGCAAGAGCACAAATATTTAAGCCATCAGGAATGCAAACAACACTTGTCGGATGGACTACGAGGTGAAAGAATCAAGGCTTTTATTAGTTACTTCTCTATCTAATTAACTGCAGTTTAAACTAAAGTTCTTACTTAAAGTTTAGAACTAAACTTTAATCGGTGTTAAGATAGGGGTCCCGCCACGGGACATGTATGCAAATAGTGAGGTGATAGTCCGTCTTTCTGTAGCTGAGGTGCGCCGATTAAGTTGATTAAATAAAGGTGGGCCAAAAGTGTAAATAGCCTCAAACTTTAGTATATATAGCTACTAGTATTTAGATTCTACTACCCAAATAGTTTAGATCTAATATTTGGCTTCTAGAAGTCAAATACTTTAGATTCTCAGAATCTGTGCGTTGCTAAACGGGCCCTAAATCGAGTAATAAAAGCTTTAAATTATATGGATCGAGCAAATAACCGTTCATTTTTTTGTACAAATTCTCAACTTGATGACTGTTAAATGAAGAGCATGCATGTTATTGTACTTTCTAGTTTGTTCATGCCCTCTATACTAAACTAAATTGAATGGCTCCTCACCCCTTTCACACCGTCCGCCAACTCCTTCAAAACACTCCAAACCGCCTTGAAATCGGCGCATGTCGGTCCTTTATACTTGCAGATGGTGGAATCGAAGAAAGAGATTATTCTGAAGTCTCCTACGTTTTGGAATTCCTGTGAAAGGAGTTGCAACTCGGCGCGCTTAACTCGAGGCTGTTTGGTAAACCTTTGCGTGTCGTCTTTGTCACTCAAAATGCCGAGGTATAGGCCTTCTCAAAGATGTTGGAAGATGTGAGCGGAAAGGAGGTCGCCTCGGAACCGCGATGAGGCGTATCTATAAACATGATACCAGCAATCGATTCAAGGATATCTTTATAGCCTTCTTTCGGATGGTTCGCAATGACAAGCGCCTGTTCCGATGTTAGCTGTAGGTGCGCGTCGTCTTGATTCTTTCTTAACAGTACCGTCTTCAACACAATACCTCCCATGCCGTGGCAGATAAAGATAACAGGGCGGTTACGATCCTATCAAATATCAGCTATGATTTTGATAGACAAGGTTTTTGGGAATTCACACCTCCTTCTCATATCTCTCTCCCTTGAAGTTCTCCAGCAAGTTTCTGGCGATGTCGTTTATGGATACCTTCTCTTTACCCTGCGTTCCGTGCGCAGGATATCCAAAACTGAAGATTCGAGAACCAGGCAGCCTCGATGGCAGAATATCCCTAAGCCACATGCAACCATCATCATGAGTCCAGGTACTTATGGCGCTCCCATGGAGGCCATGGATGGCTACAATGTCCAAAGGACAAGATTCACTGGCGGAAGGCTGGCCCGTGGCAGATGGTTCTACTTCAGTATCCAATCTCAGAAGACCATACTCGAGCTCTTCAGTCTTGCTAGAGGAAGACTTTGGTGTAGGCATAGTGGAAGGGGACAAGTCAAGTAGTGGGATGAAGCGTGGGAAGATATTGATACTGTATTGTGACAGACAAGGAACGAGTGGAAGGATGACCTATTTTGTAGTCGCTGGATTTATGTTTTAGGTTGTCAATTCAAATGACTCCGAGCATCTAAGGAGTTTGCCAAGGTTTGTAAACTTCCAGTAACTGTGATTCCCCACCCTAATTCACATATCAGGACAGTCATCTTAATGTCAACGAAGTAAACATCCTGAACCTATACTATCCTAGCTTGCTACTTCCTCTTGGTATAATCCGTAAGCGGCTAGATTTGGTGGTTGGGTGGGTTTGGTGTGACTGAGCCATCCCAAATACGTGAGTAAATAAAGCTCACAAGTCGTAGTCACACTTGTTATTCACAATCACCTTATACAATATATTCAAAAGACTCGCCCTCACCGGCGTTCAAGAGAGTGTCTAGTTTTAGACGACAATCTCGGGAGTATCCAGATGTAAGTTATTTAGGGACTAATAGCTTCGCTACGCTTTTGCCTAGGGCACCTCTTCTTGCGGCATATTGAAGTGGAATCTCTCACTTGGGTAAGCCTCGTGCATCGAGAACTCCACAGCAACAAACAAAGCAAATCCAACTTGTATCCCTACAGTTGAGTAGACTTCTAAGTGGCATGACCTTTTAAGTGCCAAAAATACTTTACTTTTGATCTTACTAACAATTTTGTTGTGGTGGTATTCATTACTCTCTATGAAAAGACTCAACTATTAAAACCAAGATCCCAGGAAAGGTATAGTATTTCACGCCTAAAAACGCAATTCCCCAGAAAATACTTCTACACTTTCAGCTCAGAATGTATACGTTTCAAAGATTCGCACTGATTCCAGGCTGAATGCTCTCCAACTTTGCAAGAATTTCTCCCCAAAGCTTCTTCTGCGCTTCATTTCCCTCGGCACTCTTGACGAAAGGTGACAGGGGCCCTCTATCCCATAATTAGTAACCAAGCAAGTCAAACTATACAGCAGGTGTCACTTACTTTTTCAGATCGCAGTTAACGAAGTAAAGCCCATGGCTTTCGGGTCCTGCCGTAGCGGCATGTACCAGCGTCCTGCCTCCCTCCTCACTTGTCCTCCCCATCAGAGCCTTCATTGCAAACATAGCAATCTTCGTCATTCCAGTGGCGTCTCGTGTCAGAGCCGTTTTTGTCAAGCCAGGACTGATGATGTTGAGAACAACTTTAGGCTTCTCGTTCGCTAATTTCGCAGCAATCTCGCGACTGGCGAAGATCTGAAGGAGCTTGGAAACGGGATATCTGGGCAGATGTAAGTTTTAGTTTCTTCAATATATTATAGAATTACTTACCTATCTGGCATCTTTGAAGTCTTCTCATCATTCAACTTGTCAAGCGTATTTGGTGCCTTCCATTCGGGAAACTGTGTCCAGGAGTGGATGTCCGAGCTAACAACAGTGATGACTGGTGCAATGTTCCATGCCGCAGCAGACTTTCGCAATATCGGCAGTACTAGCAGAATGAGCAGAAAAGTGCTGATAACGTTGACTGTTATTTGGCTCTCACTGCCTTCAAACAATTCAAATTTATGCTTGGCAATGCTTGCGTTTGCAACTACCGCATCAACACGGGGCAAGGTTGATAATCTGGCGGCGAAAGCTTGAACCGAGGCATAGCGAGCCAGATCCAACTCCCATACCTCAAGAACACCTGTCCGTTTCGTCGTTGCTTCGATATCGGCTTTGGCTTCTTCTCCTTTCGAAATCGAGCGCACGGCGACAATGATTTTCGAAGCATTCAATCTTGCAAAGTGCCTGACGGCTTCTTTTCCCATGCCAATGTTGGACCCGACGACGACGATGGTTTTCCCCGTGCAGTCAGCAACGGGATAGGGAAGTTTTTCGAGCTGGAGGCGGACATCTTCAAGGAACGTCATGATTTTTTGAAAAGGTTTGAGTAATTGCAAGATAAAACTTTTACTTCGAAAGCTATATAAATACTTGAACTCGGGGGAGGATGCATGGTTTAGATTAGCGCGTACTTCTCGGACTTACATGGCTTTGTAAAGAATGGTGATGCTATTCAGATCTGAAAGAACTGTTCTCGCCAAGTCCGCGGACAAGGCTTAAGGGTGAGCAGCCACGTGACATAAGCCCACTTCCAATGGGGTGCCATGAACAAGAGCGATGTTTCCTCATGAAATTACTGCAGTGCACTTGCACTCATGTACAATTTCCGAGTATGGAGCCCATCAAGTCCGCGGCCCCGACTGATTCTCTGGTCCTAAAACAACACCAGCGCAAGGCAGGCAGAAGCACGCGTATTCCATTGTCATGTGGCCCTTGCCGAAGTCGAAAGTAAGCTTCCCCTATCCTATCTAGCAGAATGTAAGCATACTGTACTGATTCCATTTCAAGACTGAAATGCAACCGAGAGGAGCCATGTCAAAACTGCATGGTAAGGAAAGAGCCTCATGCATGCGCTTACGCATGGTCTCGCACCAAAAATGCGCCCCCTTCAGCCGTACGTTCCGTGCCTGTGGAAAGCATGCAACAACGCATAGACCGCTTGGAAGCTCTCGTCACGACTTTAGCCTCTCAAGACCAATCTGTCAAAAGAAAAGTCTACCCAGGTGAAAAGAGGAATGGCGTGCAGAATGGTACAAAACCGGATAACAATCATCCTTTGAACGAGATCAAACACGGCTTGGGAGTAATGGAAGTGACTGAGCATCATTCCCAATATCGAGGCTCGACTCACTGGGGCGATGTGCTTGGAGAAGTACGTTTCTCGTACCTTTGAACATCTTCTCATGAACTTGGGGCTAATTTAATAAAGCTGAAAGAGCTCAGAAGCGTTTGGTAGGCTCACTCTCATTTCAAAAGGCTGTTTTCCTCTATGGGAGCTGTCTCAGGGGCCCATATGCCTGTTTCCGAGATAGCTCTTATGCTGCTTTCCAAACACTTGAATTTACTTACCGTGCTAATTCGTTGGCGTAGGACTCAGGCCCAAGAAGGCCAAGAAGAGGATTTCGATGCATCATTTCCTGCTATCGACGGCCCCTTTTTGCTAAGTGGAATTGTCAAGCCTATATCTTTTAATGAAGTTCTGGCAACACTACCATCTAAATCAGCCGTAGGGAAACTTGTTCAGAGGTTTTTTGACGAGGAAGAATGTCCCGTACCAGCATTCAGTAAGTTCCGTTGAAGCATACATTGTTTTGTCGCCGACCCTTTAACACATTCAGATTTTCTACATTGCCCGACATTTTTGCAGCAGGTACTTCCCTCATTATGGCTGCATTCCAAGACCCGTTACTAAAGACTTCAACAGTATGAAGACTTCTGCGCCAACCCGACCCAGAGTAAGGTCATGTGGCTTGGTCTTCTATTCTCAATGCTGACATTAGTTATGCTGTCTTACCACATCCTTCTTGATGAGCCGCCAGAATATGAGGGAGTATCCGAATCTCTATTCGAGGTGTATCGTCTGAGAACGGCTCAATGCCTCATGTTAGGAGATATTACCAAATGTGCTCCTTTCACGATTGAAACACTCATTTTCAATTCTATGGCAGAGCAAGCGACTCGGCACGATAGTGGAGCAAGTGTGTGGCTGATGTTTGGAGTAATAAACCGTGTTGCGCTGCAAATGGGCTATCAGCGGTTAGTTACATCCATTACCAACAAGCAAGCAAATACTGATTCAGCTCGCAGCGATCCATCTCAGTACAAAGAAATCTCGGTATTTCAAGGGGAAATGAGAAGACGAATATGGTTTTTTGTCATAGGAATCGATGCCCTGACATCATTTCAAGCTGGTCTTCCAAGCATGATTGGATCCCTAAAGTATGACACCTTGGAACCCCGCAGTCTTCACAATTCAGAGTTATATGAAGGAATGACAGAACTTCCTCTCTCGAGGCCAAAAGCAGAACAGACTCCTGTTGCCTACATGTTATCGAAAGGAACAGTAGTACGTGTCATAGGAGAAATCGGTGATTTCCTTAATTCACTGGACACTTACTCCTATGACACGGTTCTCAAGCTTGACGCTGAGCTGCTACGCTGTCATTCTGAACTTCCTCCATTCCTCCAATTTGGTTCGCTGGGTAACCGCAAAGATAACGAGTCATATATCTTCAACGGAACTGTTCAGCTTGAACTTCTGTATCATCAAGGCATGTGTGTTCTGCACCGCAAATTCTTGGCAAAGGGCAGGTTCGATCAGAAGTATGAGCGGTCGCGCTTGCAATGTGTCAAATCTGCCCTGGCGCTGCTATCACTTCAAAATCTCCTGTACAGGGACGCAACACTTCCAGATGGAAGGCTACGATTTACCCGGCATTGGTACCGCTTCACTTACACAAGCGAAACTTTCATCTTGGCGGCGATGATACTCTGCTTAGATCTGAAACATAGGAAAGTTGAGGCTTCGGTACGAAACATTATTGACACTGACCAACTCGAAACTATACTGTCCGCCCTCCGCGGCTCTCATGAGATCTGGGGCCACGCTAAAGGAATTGCTTCTGAATCCGCAGCTGATGCATGGAAAGTTCATCGTGTCTTGACTAGTATGCTCTGGAATTCAGATAGGTGGACCACCACTTCGCGGCCTCCAGGAGTGGAGCCAGTCTCTCAAGACGCAGGAGAGCTCTTTCCTAATGGTGCTGTCGACACTATGGAACTCGCTGATGATCCGTTTGATTTGAACATAGACTGGGTAAGTATGAAGTACTGGATCGTCCTTACTCCGCTGACATACTCTGATTAGACGGCGTGGAACTCGTTCATTGAAGGTGGTGGCAGCTTTGAAGACGCTTTTGGCGCAATGCCGCCGGTAAATAGTGTGCAGGGGACGACATTTGACACAGACGGCTCCTCATCCTACCAGACTGCTGGAGGCTATTGATATGGAATGGAGTCTGAGTATTGCCTGTAACAAAGGCAATACTACTTCAACGAGTGTAGCTACGCAGTTGCCACTTGGCATGCTGCGTTTTGTATGGGCAAAGGATTACTCGGAGTCTGAAACAATACAGTAGAGAAATTTCGAGACTGATGATCCGCCGCTTGGGGAAGATTGGCGCTTAAGGAAGATTTGTCAAAGGGAGAGTTTCATACAGGTTTTGGAGATACCCAGCTGATCGCAACGAGGAATACACTTTGAATCGCTCATCGAACCACAATGTGACCTTTTGGTGTTACTCGTTGTTGACTACTAGTCTTCTGAGACCCATCAGTCCAATCCAGACTGCTTCCTCCGTTCTGATGGTGCGGCTACCCTGCCCTGGACAGACATTGACCCATCTATCAAACACATCCTTCGCTTCCACTACTCCCAGCTTCTGCAATTCCCCATCATTCTTGACTGCAACCTCAAGACCAGCAACACCTCCAAATACAATTAAGAGGTGCTTGAAGTTACCCACTTTTTGTTCCTCGTCCCCTGAATACAGCTTCTCCACGTCAATTCCACGCTCAGAGGTGCCAATCGTAATATCGTAGCCTCCATCATAGGTGCACTCTGTAAACAAATCACTCAGACACCCAGCTTTCCTAACATTATATCCCCAATAATACCCACTCTCCTCCCTCGGATCAGCAGGATTCACAGCCTCCGCTCTAATGATCTCGGCCGTGGCATCCTTTGAAGCCTCTTCCGCACCAGGTTCGAACTTCAGCGTAACTCTGTTCTTCTCGGGTATTTGTTGCTCAACTGTGACCGGTATCCTCAATCCTGCTTCCACGAACGTCCCATTCTCGTCCGCGCCCGCCAGCGTAACGCCCTCGCGGTACGGACACCACTCATCGGGCCTCAGATGATGCGGCAGGTCTATACTGGGCAGGGTGCCCGCAGTCCTTAGATTCGGATGCATAGGAAACAGGAGTCTTCGTAGATGTGCAGGCGTTTCAAGGTAGTTTAGCAGGTGGAAGAGAAAGTGGTCTGGGTCCTTGTCGCCTGTGTATTCGCTTTGTGAGGGGTCGGCTTGGTGGGCGTAGGAGTGTGTACGGTTGTGATGGCGTTTCGCTGGATTCTTTGAGTTCCCGTCGGAGAATATTATGACTTCGTCTACGCAGAAGACAGCGAGGGCGCGAGCTACGTGACCGGCCATGGAGGTTCGTAATTCGTGGGTTTGGCAACTATCGAGGGTCAGTCATGGAGTTTTCGCGGGGTCGTTCTGAGCGATTACTTCGATATGATACTACCAGGTAGAGCAACGCTTACAGTCCAATCTCGTCCTTTACTTGGCTGGAATATAGCGGTTGGCTTCGAGGTATCAACCACCGCGGGGCTCTTTGCTGTGACGTCTGGAGTGCCATTTGATACAGGTTTGACCTCTGATTTGCGTTTCCGCTTCTGTAATTGGCTAATTAGCAGTGAAAACATTGTATGCAAAAGCCCGATAATGTTACCATGGCGTTTGTTTCGTTTCTCCCCATTTTGTACTTATTCTGGTTGCTATTGAAAATGTAAATAGATTAAAGTCTCACTTAAATAAAATATCAGGCGGTCAACCATTGTGTTCTGGCAGAATCCCGGAACATTAGTCGGCCCGGATGATGCGGGCTCGGGAGCTCGTCGGCCCGTTGGATTCAGGGACCAGGACCAGCCAGATCATCACCAACTTCAAGCTCCATCTTCAACCCCACATCCACATCCACATCCACATCCACATTCTTGTTACAACATACAAGTACAATACACCACCACCACTATGTCTCCCACAGTAAGCATCGGCTCTTCAGGCCAGTTTAGTAAGCTCCTGGGCACCTCGAGCATTGTCATTACAGATTGTAAGTCTACACATTCCATTGATCCTCCTAGGTCTGGTGTATTACTAACCAGCTTCTCAAGTCTATGCCGATTGGTGTGGTCCCTGCAAAACTATATCTCCAACCTTCGAGTCCCTCTCTACGAAATACTCCAAGCCGAACCGCATCACCTTCACCAAAGTAAATGTCGACAATCAACAGGAAATCGCCCAGCAGTATGGAGTGTCAGCGTATGTCTATCCCCTCCCATCCTCCAGAGCTCTCACTAAAACTATAAATACAGCATGCCAACCTTCCTCATCTTCCGCAATGGCAGCGTAATAAACACCATTAAAGGCGCCGACGCCCGTGGCCTCACAACCGCCATCGAAAACGCCGTCAAGCTCGCCGGTCCCATCGCACCTCCCGTCTTCTCTACCCAAGGCCGCACGCTTGGCGGAGCGCCCTCCCGTGGCACATCGCTAAGACGGCCGTTTGACTTCAAGCGATATGTTGATGCCGTAGCCGCATTTTTGGGACTGTACTTGGTCAGTCTGTTTAGCCTCGATGCTTACAAAGCGGCGGAGGAGAGCTATTTCAATATCTACAGGGACCCAAGACTGGCGGGAAATGCGAGCGGCGCTTCGAGGAATGTGCCGGGAGCGAAGATTGATAAGAGGACTGGCGCAGCGACATCTATTGGAAAGAAGCTAGGAACTATTGCGGATTTGGGAGGAGATTAGCTGGTTAGGATGATGCTTTGTACGGATGTAAGCGGCGTTTGCTTCGTGGGCATTTGCTGGGGAGGCTTTCTATCATTCTCGGGAATTGGATTAATTCTATAGACCAGACTCCACCCTACTTCAATTGCTGTGACAGAACCGGGTATTATGTGGAACCCCGAGATTGATTCATATAATCTCAGAGTACAAGGCAGTCTTTCCAATATGAGTATGATTTCAAAGTTTCAGTCATATGTTCTACGAAGG
Source organism: Lachnellula arida (assembly GCA_007821475.1). Taxonomy (NCBI): domain Eukaryota; kingdom Fungi; phylum Ascomycota; class Leotiomycetes; order Helotiales; family Lachnaceae; genus Lachnellula; species Lachnellula arida. The sequence continues at coordinate 52,994 of QGMF01000094.1, read as the reverse complement.
ACATTCACTCATTTGTTACAGGCCTTTGAAACACTGCTTTCCGTCAAAGCAATGTAAAATTCAACGGACAAAATAAGCGCCACTATGAGCATCCAATTTCTCTAAAACGACAAATTTATCATCGGATAATCAAATATCAGTTATATACATGAATGTAACTTTTGCTCCAAACTCCTACATCACTCCACACCATACCAGAGCTACCATTCGCAGACATCCTGATCGGCGAATGTAGGCTCTGGTGCGAAAGACGGGATCGGAAGAGAGGGATATGAAGCAGATGTGGACGGGCTTGCCGTTGGGATGAGGTGCCAGTGCTTGCCTAGGATCCAAAGTTACTGCCTGCCGTCACTACGGATCCCGCCGTGATAGCCACATTGTCAACAATGACCACTTCGCCAGCCGAGCTCGTGACCTTAACATCCACAGTGTCGGTACCAAATCCGCTCTCGTTCTCAAAGAAGTTGTAATCCTTCCTGGTGGTTGTTTGCCACGTGCTTCCACCATCCGTGCTAACTTCCAGCGTGGAGACTGCTTTGTTGGCATTGACGACTTGCATACTGAACCAGTATGCGGAAACGCCTTCTTTGTTGTGCACCTGCAGAGGCGTGGTGATGGGGCAATCGACATAAGACCATGAAACGTCAATGACACCTGTGCTAGGAGTGGCGAGCGCGGAGAACGCAGTGGGGAAGAGATCAAGGTGGTTGGTGCCGCAGCCGGGACATTCATCAACGATCTAGAAAGACGTCAATTATAAGGGCTCAAAAAGGGCGAGGAGGGGTAAGTACCATTGCAGTGATGGAGTTCCCATCGGGGCCCGTCACAGATACGCATGCTCCACAGTTGGCGCTGGTGTCCCAGTTTGAATCGGATAGAGCAGTGCCAAAGATATCGGAAGGGAGTGTGTAGGTCGAAAATGAGCAGGCTCCGCCCGCGACATTTCCGCCATAATAGGTTGCTTGTCCTGAAAGTGCTCTTTTCCCCAAGACTGCAGCATTTGCCAGGGTCAAGAAGGCCGGAATAGCCAAAGCAGATGAGAAATACATGGTGAAGAATTGATTTGTGCAAAGAATTGAAAGTAAGGAGTGGATGAAGACTGAAGCTTCTTAGTTGCTGAAAATATTCGATGAAAGGAAGAAGAACGATGAGAGAATGTAAGGAAAACAATGAAAGCAGAACAGGTTTAAGAAGAAGAAATTGGAGAAACACGCTGTGCCGTAGCGTGAGAGTCGAGTCTCACGATTAATGTATTTGAAGCCTCAGCGGGACTGTGGCGGGCGGCATACAGAGTGGCTGTTTTACCCCACAACTTCTAGAACACCCTCTGACTCGCGTTAGCTTAGCATTATACCCGTTCTAGCTATACGTTTTATTTTCTCTTGGCGTCGTGTTTTAGCTGTTTCGCTGCGTGAGGCACGTATAGGTCTACTTCTATACGGGATCACGGATTACTAGGTAGTTTGGCTTTTAGCCTTTTACCCCTATTTCTATATAAAGGCTCCGCAGCGCTTTCCCTATTTGGGCGAAAAGCATTAGGAAGTGGAGCAAACGCCAACCTGGCGTTCGAACGCCAGCTTTTCGATACGAGTAAGTTGGTTTAGGTTTGCTTAAAAAGTTGTGGCATTAGATATACGTCTAGCTATATCGAGGTTAATCCATCGTGTTCTTGTGTGGGGCGCAACAGCTCAAAAGGAAGGGGTCCGAGAGGTGGAAACTTGGGGCTTGACCCCTCTATCTCCGACATACGAGGGAAATGACATTGCGGGGTTGACATTTATCGCAAGAAACACTCGTCTTCGAATAATCCAGCAAGGGAAAAATTGTTCATCTGTATTTCTGACATGTTTTGGGAAATGGAAAGAAGTAGATGTCAAGATATAGCTCCCTAGGCATGAAGAATAAAGGAAGAGCTGTAAAAGGCAGATGTCGTTGAAATAGACACTAGCTCCCCAGGCTAAAATCCAAGAACAGCCTGAAACGAGGATGTGCACGTGACTACATAACCCTACGAAGTAAGATTAGGAGCCAAGATCAAAGTGAAGTTGCCAGTTTCAGGGAATTTACATGACACAGTGCCAGGGGCCGGTTTTAGATCGGTCCAGATTGCCGGCAGATCCACGTCGAACCGCATAGGAAAGAAACGCTTTCAATCAACGCTTGTCTTTGGGTTTGTCCGCGTTACCCGTTGGCCTAAGGCCTCGCTTTGCAAGTTCGATATACTCGAGTAAGGTAGTATGTCGTTTTATCGAAACATCATCAAGTAAGAGATTTTTCTTTACCAGCAATACCCGGTCCCAGGGTCCGCATAGCTCGGTGCATGAGTCACGAGTGAGGGTATATTCTCGTGACCCGTCCATGTCCTTCGCATTAGGAGTTCATCTGACATTAGTTAGTAAAGGGCCTCTGAAGTTACAGCTCAGAAACCACCAGCGAGGCTTACTTCGAGAAAAATCTTAGTCCGATGTTCTCAGCGAATGATCCTTTATTATGGATGCATTGTGTAGTGAGTTTTACCCCGCACTCCCGTGAACTCTTCTAATCCTAAGTAGATGGTAATTGAGTATGTTGGTTCCGGCTAAACGCGAATGGCAATAATACGAGTACCCTCGTTAGTGGCAGTGTGTAAAGTCTGACGTATCAGGATGAATTTCCAGATGGAGGCCCACCGGATGTAGGTATGGATTCCGCATTCTCTGCGGTCGAGGTCTTAGAAGAGGTGTGACTTTGAGGGATGTCTGAAACACAGAGCGAGATCTATTGAGGTATGATGGCAAAAATTGCGTCTTTTTTACGTTTGTGGAGTACCTACCTAGGTATTACAACTCTTCAACTCCCAGACAATAGACAGATAATGGATGTTGTTGGGAGAAGTCTTGGCGGAACAGGAGAGTAAGTAACGCAATGTTAGTACATCATTCTTCTCGATTTCTAGTTCAATCTATAGTTAGGATGGGTGTTCTCCTTGATGCTTGTGCTTGCTTTTTGGTTGGGTTTTAGTTCGGAAGCAGCTCGGCGATTATTGTGCTTGCCCAAATTGACTGCTACATATATTGAAATAAGCAAATAGTTTGTCAATTGGCACGGTTGTAGCGCGCATTAGGTAGAAGATACGAAGGCCCAGGCCCGTAACTCCCTATTGACGTCTCCTGTGCGGAGGAACATGGACTGTCGACTTTCCAGGGTTGCTATTTTTGGCGTTTTTGGCGTCGTTTCTTTTTGCATTTTCCCTGCATGTCACAATGGAAACTCTAGGTATAAAGAAGCCAGTATCTCGATTACTTCCTTCATTGTTAATTTTGCAACATTTTAATCTTGGTATATATATATTTTTGGCACTTTTGATGGGAACCGGCTCCTGAAAGTTAAGCGAGTGTTCGCTTACATGCGATGAAAAGGGGGATAATTCAGGGCCGAAAAGATGCCTATACTGGAATAGCGCGAGGTCGAGGCAGTAAAAAATCTTCCCATTCAATTCATCAATCCCAACACTCTCAACTTCTTCCCGAGGGCTCAAGGACAAGTGGAGAAACACATAACAACGCAAGATCAGGACCTGCTGACGCGAAAGTGGGCAAAGTATTGTCGGTCTTCTGAACCACTCTTGTAAGGTGGCAGCTTTTGTGTAATTTCTTCTATCCCCTCTGGTAAAAACTGACAGACTCCATTAACAGGTGTGTTTCGCAACTCAAGTCGCGACCGACCGACACCAGTTCCACACGCGGCACAATGCCACCACCACCGAATGTTTATCTCCCTTCTTGGGAGCGCCTGAGTAGCAACGAAGACTGTGAACGGCGCATGGTATTCCTTGCTTGGCGCGACCTTTTCGAAGACGATGAGATGTGGCATGGATTCACTCTCTTCCAACTTCAACAAAAGGTGGACCTGCATTATGATACCCACGCTGTTCTCTGCGGGTTTATGCCCAAAGTCCGACTCAAGGCGACTCTCGCCTGGATATTGGATAGGGGATGGATGAAGAAAGAATCGCCTGCAAGGAGGTTCCTCGAAAAGTTCTCGGTGAGTCCAGTTGCACCACCTCGCAACACTGGCGACAGGCAAAACGACAGTATCGGGCCGGTGAGCAGCATCCAAACTAGTGGGAAGAAGCCAAGAAAGCGTAGGAGAAAGGGAAATGAGAATTGGGCCGGTGATGTGGGTTACGAAAGTGGAAATGGGCAAGCAAATACCGGGAATGAAATCCCCAAACCGAACACGATGGACATAAACATCTCGCCATGGGCAACGAATAAGAAGTTACCAGGAGCGCATGGTGAGCTTTTTTACCAATTCTTCCCAGTGTTAATAACTACTGATAACTCATCCGTATAGCACGCTCAACCAAAGCCCCCGGTTTTGTAACCCACTCTCCCTCCGGATTCGGACCGTACGAGCCTTTACCCTTCGATTTCTTCTGTCTACCCTTCGCGACTCAACACTTGGTGACTGAGAATGTCCAAAGAATTCTGGAAGAGGCATGTTATCAATTCTCTCGGACGTGGCTACCGGAATTTTGTGACAAGAAGAAGTGGACGAGTCCCAAAAATATAGAGTTGCACAACTGGTGGCACCCAGGTGAGCTTATTCTCATACAAAAAAGCAATTTTCCTCTATGAGAGCTGAGGAGCCCGGAGCTGTTTCGGAAGCCTATATCTCCTGCTGTGTTTTATGCCTCATCAGCTTTAATGTTCCACGTCGCCTAGCACATTATAAGTTGGTGCTGCTTTTCCTATCCACTACGAACTTTCTCCTTTTTATGGAGAAGACCGTAAAACACTACAGGAGATATACAAGCTCCCGAAACAGCTCCTATGCTCCTGAGCTCTATCCCAATACCCGGCTTTTTCCTATGCTAATACGTTTGTTAAGTGAGCGTGAATATGGTTCCCTCGCATGCTCTCGATCTGAAGCAGCCCTTGTCGCTAGCATTCCCAAGGATTTCTCATCTGAGACATGTGGCAGTTCATAGAGTTGTCGAGATAGCTGTTACATCTCTTGAGCAGATGCTGCAGGATGCAATTATAATCACTAAGGGACTGCGCGATAAGGAGCGGACCCTAGAACTATCCGAGTGGCATGAAATATTGTCTGCACTCATTCCGGACATCCAACTTTCACAGGAACAAAGAAAAGCTGTCGCAGAACTCCAGAATTCCAGGAACACCCTTTCTGAGTTAGAGAATCGCATATCCGAGGAAAGAGCGAAAGAAAAGCTGTTCCTAGCAGAAGTTGCAAGTTGACCCCATAGTGCAACGAAGGTTGTTCGCTAATTTAACTGCCATTCCAGGACTCTCTTCGATCGGAGCTTACAGAAATTGACAATGTTGCAGCTTGCAGTAATCTCAACCACACTCTCAGGCTGTCTTTCAGCAACGCCCTCTGGAGTTCGCCCCTTCCTACCGAATCCTTCGGGAAACCACCCCAATATTCTTCCAGATATGCCTGCCCCTTGTAGTGATTGACTCCTATAGTGTTTTACGGCCTTCTCCAAAAGCTAGCTACTTTCGTGGTGGGTAGGAAATAGCGGCGCCAATGACCCTTCTGGGAAGCCTTTGTGTGAGTGAGAGCGCGCTAGCCAAGAGCCATCCCATTCATTTATGGGGCTTACATGCTAGCCAGTGAAAGGGGACGGAGGGTGGGAAGTAAGAAGAGCTGAAGACGAAGTTGTTGGATTTGAGGCTATCCAGAAAAATCTCTGAGTGTGCTGGCCAGCTCAGAGGTGGCGCTAAGCCTATTGCGGACATAAAATATTCCATTTACGCGTTCTGGTTTCGTAGTTCTGTAAGCAGAAGCCGATTTCCCCGGCCACAGACTTCAATGATATACGACAGCTAGTTTGGTACCAACTTGACAGACAGATATCACTGCATCGAGATACTATATTCCCCTCAGTATAATAACCATGGCGAAATACTCAAAAGCACCCAAATCTTCCGTGATCTATTATGACATCCCGAGTGTCGAAAACATCTTTCTTTACACAGAGGGTGGCTTTCATCCTATTCATATAGGAGATTCTTTCCAAGGAGGCCGATTTAAAATTCTCAATAAACTTGGCTATGGGGCTTATTCAACCGTTTGGTTGGCGGAAGATACCTCGCAGAACCGTCTAGTTGCTCTTAAAACATTACGAGGTGATGTCAGTCTTGCGGGCGTGGAGGCAAAATTTGTAGGAAGATTGGCAGAAAATCAATACCGACATCTCCTTGCATTGCCAGAGGCATCCTTTAAAATTAAGGGACCAAATGGTATACATGACGTCGTGGTTCTACCTGTTGCAGGCCCGACTCTCTTCGATTATATGGACGAGCTGGAGGGAAATCGTCTCCCCGTGTCCGTGAGAGATAAATCATAAAACTGTTCGAGAAATCGTCCAAGGCAAATTTTGCAAATTATTTTAAAATAGTTACCTCGTTCGAAGAGACGAGCCAAAACTTGAGGATTGTTATCGTGTGATTCTACACTGTTTTTATTTTCCCCCCATCTTTTTACAATGTTTTATTTGAATTTTTGATGGTCGTTCGAATGTATGCGAGTCTCCTCGGTGTGAATAGGAGGTTACGGAAGAAATTTTGCCGGGCACATCTAACTAAGTCAGATTGAATGTCATCGAGCATCCAAGTTTACTAGTCTCCCAAAGAATTTCCTTTCTTCAAACAACAGTCAAGGGAAGACACAACAGAGCGAAACGCGACCCTTGGCTAACAAGCATAATGGCATCATCTCAGACAGTCCTCGTGTCTACTTGTCAGAGTACAGATACCGACCAAGATGGCATTCGCTGGACAGATCGACTTGGACCCTATGCACCGCAATATCCCGATACATCATACCTTTCTTCCGAAACCGAACACATGCTGCTCGATGGCATGAAAACCCTTCTCGAAACAGCCTGCTATGTTTTCACACAAACTTGGCTGCCATACGTTATCAAAGCTAGAGAGTGGAGTCATGTCAGCCATCTCGAATTGCATAGATGGCGAATGGTTGTCAAGGAATATCAAGTTCCTCCCGAAGCTCTCGATTTGGATCAACCTCTTACGGAATTGTTTGGTCGGATTCCTACCGTCAGGCATTGCGCAGTTCATGGTACCCCCAACAAGGTACCGATCACATCTTTGCACCAGATGCTCCAGGACGCAATATCTATAACCAAAGGGCTTCGCGATGAGAAACGAACCTCAGAGCTGTCGAAGTGGAATGAGTTGCTATCGCAGCTGCTTCCAGTAGATCAGGAGCTACAACTCATTAAGGACGACACCGCCATGTCTTCTCTCGACCACATCCTCCTAAACTTCCACCGAAACCGCTATTCGACAGCGCGCCATGCATCAGACCCAGCTGATGTGCAAGTCTCAGATCAATCCGACACTGCTCGAGTCTCGATTTTCCAACCGGGACAAGATCAGGGCGATGCAGAACAGGATCCTGACACAGATACCGAGGACGAGGCCGACAATGATGATTCTGAATTCTTCGACGAAGGTCCTTCTGCTTCTCCGTCGCGGTATATGAGTGCTGCAAGTGAAGTTGCTTCAGCAACGTCTCTTTCGATACCCGGTAACGGGCTGTCGACTGCTGCTTTTTCAGCTGTCCCATCCTCGCCATCCGAAGTCGCAGACCACCAAATTCGCGTACCGACTCTGCAAGCTGAGATGAAATCGTTGCTTGACGCTTATAAGTCCGAGGACTCTGAAAGCGGCGAACCATCCAAGAAACGTCGAAAGGTTGGCAAGTGATCATGAGGAACGGGTATCTAGTGGATCGGGCCGTCGTGGTTTGTTTGGGCCAGGAGACATGTAGGATATACTTTGCCACGGCGTCATGCGTGCTATGGATGTCTAAGATACTTCACGGATGGATGAGGTCCTGGTCCAAGTTATAATGTCCCAGGTGGCGTGGAACATTAAAAGTTGACAGGGCGTAAACATAGTAGGATATATAGGCTCCTAAAACAGCCCCGGGCTCCTTAGCTCCCATAGAGGAGAATTGCTTTTTAATATGAGAATAAGCTCACGTGTCAACACGAGGAAATTCTAGATTGATTCGAATGTAAATAAAATAAGCCATCCAAAAATCTAAAAGTACTAACCCGACTATCTTGGCCTACCAAAGTCCCAAAACATCCCTATAATACTACCTACCCAGTTCACTCCTTATACACCATTGCCAATCTTCCATATCCGCTAAAACAAGAAAACATCTAAATATCACAAACATCTCCACACCAAATCACCACCCAAACTGCTCACAATGCAACTCAACACTCGCCCCCGAAACACTAATACAACTAGCCGCAGTACTCCTCACAATCCCCATCAACTCATCCGGCCCGCACGCCGCAACCGTGATCCTCTCCTCGCGATCCGCCTTCGCGACAACGTCTCGAATCAGAGCATCGACATCCGGTCGGCCGTGCACTACGTTGAGCGAAGCTGAGGAATCCCACGGAGCGGTAGCCGCTGACCGCTTGCCGTGTTTTTCAACGTCGGTGTCGAGGGGGTCTTGTTTGGTGCTTGATGATCTGGCGGTCTGCGAGGGGGGAAAGGGCTTCTTCTCACTGTTGGCGCGGGATATGAGGGGTGATGGGGCTTCGCTTTCGCTGTCTTTGGGAGGTGGGAGGGAGGGCCGGGTTGTGTGAAGGAATAATCTGACGCGGGGGCTACTGCGGAGTTCGTTGACTTCTTCGCGGAACCAGGATAGGTTTTCTGTGGCTGAAGTTAGTAGGTAGGCGGGTGATAATGGTGGGGGAAGGGGTTACCTTGTTCTCTGACTGTCCAGATGAAATCTATGCTGAGGTTGCTTGAGTCTGAGACCTTGCTGATCATGTCCAATGCAACACCAAAGGTAAATGATGCGCCGCTTCCTCCAGCGATAAGGATGACTTTGTCGGCGACTTTTGCGAAGTTTGGAAGTGCGCCGTAAGGTCCGTCGATGGAAGCACGAAGAGATACACCTGGATTTCTGATAGCGTATTGATGAAGATCATTGGTGAAGCCGTCGTAGGCAGCAATGACTAGGTCAAGTGATGTAGGGGTCGCACTGACAATTGTAAAGGGGTGCGTTTCGATGAGACGAATCTTAGGAATCCACAAGAAGCAATGGGTTCCAGGTACTGTCCGAGATGGAGAGCGACACAGCACAATTCTCGTTCCGCCATTTGGTAAAGGATGTATTGTGGCCTGGTTATTGATGCCGTTGTAGAGGATCACTGATCCACGGAGTATACGATCCAAACCCCACATCGAACCGGCGACGATGATGATGATAACAGTCTTCGTCGCAAATTCAGGCCGATGCAATGCGACCATGATGATGATGAGCATGTACATTGTGATATGAATAACATAAAAGAGTTCATATCTCAATTTCCGTACAGCTATAGCCGTAACAAGAATAACGAAAAAGGCAGCGACAGCTGTCATACCATAATACTGTGCTTCTTCTCGCAACTCTGAGAGCTTTTTCACCTGCTGGAAGTATACACATTGCAGTGTGGCATGAAGCAAGGCACAGGTAATGGTTGTGTATCCGCCAATTTGATGAAGTGGGTTCAGGCTCTCATATGAATATGCCGTCAAAAATGCAAGCGGGGTGTTCTTCAATGCTAAGAACGTGATGAAACAAACATTTAGAATTGCCATCCTATGAAAATTCAGCATTCACCGAATCTGTACAAGGAAATTGAATTATCAATACCATCCAAGTCGTTTTCCGACTGATATGATAGAAAAGTCGTTGTTTGTGACCGTCAGGATGATATTAATCGCAAGGTAAATGGCTACCAAGAGAGCATGACCGAGAGATGTAAAGCCAGGAAGTCCACGGTTGAGAAAATGTCGAAACAGCCTGAAAAGAAATGAAGTTAACAGAAGGTCTTTTCAACGAAATATAGGAGCATCTACCTTGCTAACGAGACCTGAGCTTTCATGAACTTCGACTTCCTCAGACCTTTGGTCGCATATCGACTGTAGAGGAAGCGACTCCAGTGGAATAATGTGAATACGATGATAAGTCCTGCCATAGCAGCAGCATAGTACTTGGCGGTTTTCTCATTGTTCCGTTGCTGCACAGCCCGGACTGCCATGGCCTGCTTTGCAGCAGCGGGGGAAAAGTTGGAAGACATGTTGGCTGACTAGAGACCTTGCACTAGATGTTATACATGATAATGGATGGGGGGAACGAAAGGTAGATATAGTCTAGAATAGCAACTCATTTATCGACGTTCTTTTAAGCTTTGAAAGCCCTGCCATCAAATCCCGTCATGGATTAAGATAGACTCCTATCCCGGTACCACAATCAAGAACAGTGTGGATTCCGTTATATGGCAAGAAATGGAAGGGTAGAAGCACATGCTATTGCCAAGGTATCCTTATCAAACCAGTATTTGAAGTCATGGAACCTTTGGGCTTTAGGCGATATCTCTCTCGAAAACTGACGAGCCTTCTTCGAGCAGGTGCAGCGATTACTATGGGTAAAACCCAGGAAACGATAATCACTCAGCTTCAGAATTGTGGTGAATGACAAAAGGATGACTGATACTTACGACAAAAAAACGCCATAAAACCTTCCTGATCAGGAAATAACTTGATAGGTGAGCAGAAACGTAGCTTCGAATACGTTCCCGAGACTCTAAACAAGTCCGGCAACTGGCTAAACGCAGCCCTGCGAGAATTGACTGGGCCAGGCTACCCTAGTTCTTGTCTCCGTATGTTTTGGATGCTAAATTGTAGATTCTGTTTCGATTATCTCGCGCCCGTCTTTACGGCCTATCAACAGTAGTGAGATTGGATTTAATCTTATGCGTACAGGGAGGTCTCATCTTGCTGCTTCGGGCACACAAGCGACATCAGATTTGGCCACCAGGGCCACTGTGGCAGTAGCGACGTGTGTAGCTCGCGTTCTTATTGTGGATAGGCCGTAGAGACGGGTGGGAGTTATGGGTAGTGCACAATATACAGACAAAGTATTGCCAGTATGCCACAGCGGTTTCGGTTGTATCCAGACGCCTTGTTCTCGCTGCGCTGCCTGCGCTGCAGGTCCTCGTCGATCACGCTTGCAAGTTGCCATGCCATGGCCCGACAGTAGGGACAACAGGGGACCAGAGCAGTGCGGTCCAGGTCCAGGGGACTGCTGTCCAGATGAGCGAGGTCCCAAAGCAGATGCTGGTAGTAGTCTATCGTTGAGTGAGTCTCAGAAAGGAAGGAACCTTAAGCAAGTTAAGGTTGTTGCAGTGACGTGACTAGTGGACTGTGGACCGTACCGTACTCCGGAGTAAGGATGCAGTGGACTGTGGAACCGCCACCGCCACCGTCACGTCGGCAGTTGCGGGAACGGAATTAAAATGCAGTACCGCGCTGCCTGTCAGCCACAAAAAGAATCAGATAAGACAAGTATCAAGCTTTCTACTCGATCGGACAATATATATTCCACTTCCGGAGGATTCATGATCCATGGCCGCTTGCCAATCAACCCCAGGCTCCCAACGTCAAACGTCCATCGCCGAGACTCTTAACCTTATCGCCCCCCTTTTCTCACTTGCTTTTTTAGCATTCGGCCCGCTGTGTTTCGAGATCGCAAGCTCTTGCTTGTTTCCTAAGGTCTAGAACCTCGGCCTATACTTTGTGAACCTGATACCTTGTACGGAGTATTACCAAGACCGTAGTCATGATATGTAAACCTGACGTAAAGCTTATTGCAGTGCGGCGCGGCCCTTTGCTCTGAAACCCATTCTCCCATTCTCTTCTTTGACCAAGGGCCAGCAACTCTCATCAGACATCCAGAAAATAAATCTGGGATTGGAATTGCTAAAGCAAGAGCCTAACAGAGCCTAACAAAGCGAGGCTTCTGGACACAGTCCCAAAGCGAGAAACAACTGCTTGAATGGGTTGACAGGTACAAGTTCGCAACTCCCACGTCCTCTGGTGTTGTCTTGTATTTCATGGTACTGATAAAGGGCTAATAGGATTCTAGGACTGAGATATGCATGTATCCTGTTAGTGGTATAGATTTGGGTTTTGGGACATCTTCCAATCATAGTTCCCAACGTGTCTGTTACATCTAGACTTCAAATGGGTGATGATTATACGCAACAACCTTGGTTGGATTCCTTGATCTTGGAATTTAATAGAACAGCATGCTACTCTTCGAGAAGATGCCGCTTAGTTATCTACCTTGCTAGAGCAATTGGTATAGAACGCCTCTTCGATGCCTTATCTGTACATAATTCGGACTTGCGCAGTTTCATGCAGTTTTACACATTCAGCTGCTTCCCACCTGTATGGTTTATCTCATCGAGACAGAATGGCTGAGACTAAAGATAACAACCCACACAGGAATGATGACGAGAAAATAGTAACAAAGTTTTGCAAATACGAGAGCGAGTGTGAAGTCTTGAGTGGCCTGCCGCGCGCGCTGCGACTAAATCACCAAAACATACTCTGTATCTTGAATGCTTCAACTCTGAAGATTCCTTCCTCAGGATTCAGGAGGAAATGGCAGATGATATTTCGCTCTCTCGTAGGTGGACATGGCATTCTGGACCGCTCCAACAATGCACGTAGAGGGTGAGTTTCAAGGTGGGTGCTCTGGAAGGAGATGAGATATAAAGTTCTCCTTGGCTTACGACAAAGATATAGAGACCCTACAGCGTTGAAAATGGACATCCCATCTCATCCTGTCCCTGTGTGCGGGGTGTAGGTATGGGCTGGTGGAGTTGTGGGCGTCAATGTATTCCTTTATTCACCGAAGCCATGTCTCGAGAAGGCGCGTTGTGGGTAGCGTAAACAGGACAGGTAGGCGCGTGGTTGGCTTCCTCGCTTGATCAGGAGGAAAGAGGCACCAGGTCAACTGGGAAAAAGGTAAACATCGGAATTTCCACCTCAACTTCAATTTCAACTTTGCCCCCCGAAGATTCATGCAACCTCAAGCCAAGCTACATACCACAACTCCGGTCTCAATGCTACTGCGCTGACGCCTGTGCATTGAGATTCGAAGTCGTTTACTGTGACACACAAAACACCATTTCCAAGAGAGTCCGTAAGTTCTCCCTCCTCCCTCTCCCTCTCCCTCTCCCTCTCCCTCTCCCTCTCCCTCTCCCTCCACGTGCGTCGCGGTGGCACGCAAGCCAATCTGATTCACCCAAGAAGGCGTCGTCAACTTGCTACGGTGACGCCTTCGTGGCCTGGCATTCTCTTTCTCTAATCGTGTCTCACGCAGCCTGGGTTCAGCCCAGTGATCGATCGCCAATCGCAGCACTGTCGAGGCAGTCAATGCCAGGACCTATGATGAGGATCACATCAGCCGGATGGCCTCCCGAAAACCCATATCGGAAAGACTTCCCCAGGCCCATAAATCCAAGCTTGGTTCTTGAACCAGAATACCGGCATGGTGTGTTGAATACTACGCAAGCCCTGCTGGAACAGGCGTGTTTCTACTACGCACAGCGTTGGATGCCGCAGGTGTTGATAAAAAAGAAGTGGAAGGTCCCCCAGGATGGCGAACTCAGCGAATGGTGGCGAGCCGTCCAACGAGAAAGAATCCCGGTCACTTCGACCGCTTTTCCCCCTGATCTAGATGTCGAACAACCGTTCGTCCGCCTGTCACACCTTCGACACGCTGCGGTCCACAGATTAGAGACGCCCGTTGATATCCTCAAACGCATGATGGCAGATGCTATTGCCATTGTTAGTGGGCTCCGCGATGACTCGCGTTGCAACAGGCTTCAGCAGATGCAGGAAGCACTCGAAAAAGATGACATGAAGGCTTTAGGGACATTTATCACAACAACTCTCAGTGAGTTCCCCATATTTGCCTTTGGCCGTGTCCCTGGAGAAGCATATGGTGTAGCGACATCGATGGATGGTCACCAAATGACAACCTTGGCACGCTTGGGACGACCTTTCTCGAACCCACCCCCTCCGCGTCGCCTCTCATCATCAGGCAAGCCTACAGCGTCAGCGCCCCCTCCTCCACGAAGACAGTCTGCTCCCGAAAACATACAACCTCCCTCAAGCCGCCGATCTCGAAGCCCAATGGACGTAGCAACTAAGACCTACCGTGTGCGAGAAAAAGCGGTCCGGATACCCAGCATGGGAACTGCAAACCACCGAGATTCAACCGGTAACTTTGTCGACCTTACAGCAGATTCAGATGATGAGGCGACCACTGTTGTCGCTAAAACTGATTACACCAGGCGGTCAGCCCCTTCGAACTTCATTGATCTTACAATTGACGACTAGCGGGATACTTCTACGGATGGCGTTCTTTGGGCGTTTGGGGTGGGTCTTGAATCGCCATTGTCTCTATGAATTGGAGTTCCGGCGGAAGTATGGTAACTTGCAAAGGTGGATCAGATGTTGAAGGAAAGAACATTGTATCCCAGAATGCGCTATGGTCGTTGTTTCAGATTGGGAGGATGAATAAGGTTGTAACGAAAGGAGGACTAGTGCATGGGTACCCCTTTTCAAGATCGAATACAAAACAAGATGACCCCCCTTGCCTTACCTTCCGTGAACCTGTTCTATTTCTATTGACTACATATCAGCGCCCAGGGCTATCTAGCCACGACGGAAGTCACAATGACAGTTCCACCTCGAGCAGATTGTGTTTGACGGGACATTTCAAGTCTCGAAGATCAAGTTGTGCAAAGCACCCCGCAGATTATATGTTTAGGGAATAAGTATGGTACAGGAGAAGCAGATAGGTCCTACGGATCATACCTGGCATAAGCAATTCGCAATTCGGGAAGCTGCATACGCGCATTTCCATTCTCACTCTAGTGACAACTGAGAGAGATCTGCTCAATAAGCATACCATGCTCGAAGGACTAAATATGGCTTGTATTTGACACTAGGGCCATGCAGAACTCGACGGAGGTGAGATTTTATAGGATGGATTTTCTTCTGGTTCCTTTTTTCCGCTTCCGCCGCCAACGGCTCTTTTCCTGTTCACATGAAATAGACGTGGTGTTTTGCTACAATATGGGGAGATTTATGCTATATCTACAGAGGCTATGCGCCTTCGGTATCCAACGTCCTCGCTCATTCTATGTACTGTGCTTCTTTCCTGAAATCGAGAATGACTACTCGGCCAATTGCGCGCCCTAACATTCTCACGTCTCATGAGACGTCAACCAAAAAGACGTTTCATCACGCTCCGACACCGACAATCCGCTATCAGAAGTATCCTCGAATACCGACATGTCGGTCTCAGACATCTCTGCACCAACACTTTGCTCTCTGACTGTATCGGTGTTCTCCAATGCGCCCACTTCCTCGGTTGTGGTTTCCTTCTGAGTGGATATAATCTCTTCCTCGACAACGACTGACTTGTTGGCAGCAGTGATCTGGGCCGAAGCTTCTTCTTTGACGGTGGTCACTGTCTCGAGTGTGCTTGTTTGCTTGACCGTGAGATCTCCTTCGACTGTGCTCGACGCTGTTCCGATGATGTCTTCCTGCGTTCCCGTCGTAACTTCAGTTCGCTCCTGAGTCAAGATTGCCTCCGTCTTTGTATTCTCTTCGACAACCTCAGTGCTTTCCAGTACGGGTTTGGAAGGTTGAGCTTCTGTCACAGGCGTTTCGAACTCGTTTTTCGATATCTCCGTAAACTCGCCGTCCGTGCTTTGGCGCTTTCTTAATGGTCTCGTCTTCTCCCCGTGTTCATCTTCGCTTTCTCCAAAAGCTGCATCATGGACGCGCTTTGGTAATTCTGAAACGTCTTTTGTTTGTATTCCTGGCGAGTGTTCGGTGACTGGGCTGTGCGTGGTATCTGAATCACCAATGCTGTTTCTCACTTGGTATCCTTCACTGCTGCTGTCCGACCTTGACTTTGATGCGTTTTCGTGTGTGGCACTCTTGTCGAAACTCTTGAACTTTGCGGTACGAAGCCTCATTTGCGTCAACTCTGCCAGCCCATTGTCCAAGTTTGCCTCCCAGTCTTTCAGATTAGACTTCAAATTTATGATGGTCGTATCGGAGTATGTTTGGCCGAAAGGTGCTCCCTGGATGGGGTTGTAGGCATACCCCAAGAGTTGCGCCAGGTTGAGTAAATCATCTTTGGCGATTACATAGCGGCTCTTTGCAAACCCTGATATATACTCTTGCAATGCTGCCTCGAAGTCCTCCAACTCTCTCAGTATATCATTGTACTTCGCGGCTGCGGACCGCTGTGAGGGTCTAGGCTTTTCTTTTGCAGTTGATAGGCGCAGGCGAAGTTGTCGCATTTTGTCCTCGAAGATCTTGACGTTGGTTTTGTGCTCTTGAACATGCTTCATTGCATCTTCAGACAAGTATTGAACACAGTCATTCCATGGTTGTAACTCCTCCACCAGCTCTCTGTCACCAAAGACCTTCGCCAATGTTAAAGCATCTTCTGACATAGCTGCGAGGACCTGCACCGGGAGATTCTTGTATCGGTGTACGGCTGCGTGCCGGATGTGTGAAAGTCGGCCTAAGAGTTTCTTAAGACCCTCGTGATTGTAGGTAGCGGCAGAAGATACGTTGCTGGTGTAGACTATCCTAGCATAGAGATTCAGCTCGTCATCAACCTCATCTTCCCAGCCTCGATCCTCCAGAAGCTGGGGGAAGTTGTTCTTGAAGTAGCGAAAACAGCACTTCTCCAATTTCTCTTGCTATAAATAAATCGTGTCAGCAATATATAGTCAATAATGATTTGGAAGTCAAAAGTGTTCAATTGTCTTACCAAGCCGGTTAGAAGTTTCAGTTGAATTTTGGGAGGCAGATGAACCGGAATCGAATGTAATTGCTTGTATGGACCAAGATCGTATTCCACTTGGGGAAAGGTAGATTGGACTGCTGGTAAACTGGCAGCATGGGCGTTGGTGATGCTGGTAGCATCTTCATTGTTTTCTCTCTCAGAGCCGGCGACCTCCTTAAGTTTCTGTCGCTGCTTGGACCCCGGCTCCATCCAACCGTCAAGCAAGATTGTCTGCGTAAGCCGAACGACATGCTCGAACTCTAACCTGCCTGTGATGTGTTTTTGACGCCCAAAGTGCTTCTCGACAATGAAGCTGACCTTAATACGAGATCTCACTCTCGCATTATTGCCGGTGAACACTTCATTGTATGCCAGGAAGACTCGTTGTTTTGCTTCCAAATCTGTTGTTCGGACGCAGCGCTTCAGTCCGTTCCCTTGCACGGCCTTCTTCAGATCCTTCCTTGACCTCTGTGTGGCGGTGCTCGTCGGACCTTGGGTAGTCTTTGGGGTGGCCTTGGACGAGACCATCTTCAATGCACTGATGGCAATGAGGCGACACCAATCATGCGCTTCGTAGGGTTAGGAGTGTGGCTTGTTGATTGATATGATTGAATTTGACGGATGTAGATTAATGTTGGGGCGCGCCGAAGTCTTGTTTATTGTTGAGTCGGACGGCCGCGGGTAAACAGCCCCTCAGGCGTCTATCTCTATTCACATTTCCTAATCATAGAATCGGGAATAGTGCGAGTACTTTGTTGCTACTGACAACTTCTTTAGGTCAGTTAGACTGAGTAACTGTATCACAGATCCATTTATTTTCTGAAGGATTCAGTAGTTGATTTGTTTGCTTGAGGTGGCAGGAAGAACTCATGCCATACCTTTGAACGGGGTGTGTTGTGTTCTACTTGCAGGATTTTAACACTCCAGAGTCTATCTGAGTAGCCATGGACAGACTGCTCAAACTGCATTGTTCATAAATTAGCTCAAAGAGCATCAAAATCCACACCGGGCTTTCCCCTTTGCCTATCTTAATCGTTAAAGTGTTCGGACGTAAAGTGTTTCTGCATTGTGCGAGTGAGCTACGGAGTAGCCCCTGTAAACTAATGAGCAACCACTCGGAGGCTATATAATGATGTCCCTCCGAGGACATTGGATGGGTCACGGGAGCTTTGTGCTTTCAGAGGATTTTGTATGGATTCGAGTGCGCATCTGGATATACTTTTGAGGGCTGCAGTCTACTTCA
This sequence comes from Lachnellula arida, assembly GCA_007821475.1. Taxonomy (NCBI): domain Eukaryota; kingdom Fungi; phylum Ascomycota; class Leotiomycetes; order Helotiales; family Lachnaceae; genus Lachnellula; species Lachnellula arida. The sequence continues at coordinate 35,032 of QGMF01000094.1, read as the reverse complement.
CGTAGTGAACCTTGAGAAAAGTACTCTGTCTTAGATGTTTAACATTAACGGCCGACCAAACACAATAAGTTTTGCCACTGGAGTTGAACTGGTCATTGCCGGCCTTTACAGCAATAGTGCTGCGATGGTCTCTAAAGAGCTAGGTCCACACTTTAGGACCTAAATCCTTGCATCAAAACATAACTCATAGGACGCTATGCGCAGAATTGCGATTTACCTGATATTAAAAAGTCATGAAAAATTGCTTTGCAGATTGTTGAAGGAATTCGGCGGCTTTGGCTAGGATTTAAGTAATGGCAGTGGCTAGATTTATTCAAATATGGGGGATATATCCTCCGGCTTAGGTGTGTGTTAAGTGAACTCCTCTTGGATAAGTATAAAAGAGTAAAAGATGTCACAGAGTCAGATTGCATCTCTTTTAGGTAGTGAGGGTTCTCTCTCCCACTCCGCGCTTTAAATTAGGACTACATAATAATGAATATGAAGGCTCTGTCGGATATCGGAGATTCTGGGTGATCAGCCGAGGAGAAAAACGTATCTATCCTCAGCAGGCCATAGGGATGTAGGAGTCTTACTCCGTAGTCTTGACTGCCCGACCATCAGAATCATAAACTCAATTGATCGCAGAAGCCTGTATGCTGTTGCGATCGCGTTGAGTTTGAGGTTAAGGAAGTTTTTATGAAAGATAAAATGGCATGAAAACATAATGTTATTATGGAAATTGTAGAAATATGGTCTCGTGGGTCACTGTATCAGAATTTAAGCGCACGCTGTATAAATCGTATATAAACAGACGTTCAAAAGCAACCTATTTATATAGTTTCTATCCTCTATTCTCAAATCACAAAACATAGTCATTATGCCAACTTGCCACGTTCTTTCGAGCTTTTAGCTATCGTGAGTTCCGTAAATTGCACTATTGTTCCGATGAGAAAACATGCTGCGTTTATAGTGGAAGTCGATGAGCACAACCACCAAGCACGAAACGGATGGCAAAATGTTTGTATGTGGGGGGGGTTGAACTTTGATCTCAACATGCAGGTCAGCGCGCTCATTGCGCTCGATGACATCTCCATAGATCCATGTAAAACATGCTCAGCATCGACGTCGTCCTAGACACCTATGCCTCCTTCGACTTTGCCTCCCTTTTGGGACTCAATTTCATACACGTCCATCTGGGGTTTCCTGCATCTCCACGGGGCTGGGCTCCGCGCAAAGAATTCCCCGCCTCCAGAAACTGGTCTACCTAGGTACCTACTCTATACTATAGCACGAGTCATCATATTTAAAATGTAATACGTGCGTGACAATTGCGGGACCTTCTGAATATACCCAAACAGATGTTGATGCTGGTCACATGGTGTTACAAAGGGTACATGGGTAGGTCGATGTGAATACGGAGTGTACAACTTCCGATTGGCGATATCGCGTAAATATTTAATTTAAGTTGGCGTACACGCTCTGGGGTATATAAATGAAAATAAGCAAAAACATGTGTGAAATCTGAACTGAAGCATGAACGGCGTCGTGAACGGGCCCTTTTCGTAAGGCAGTGCAATAAGTATCTAATATTGTCACGTAAGTCTCCAGCAGTAACTGCTCTCCTCTACTATAGTAGAGACTAAGAGCCTATTTAAGCACGATAAAGGTATCGGCTTTGCAAGATCTTGTTATCAGTTCACCTCTAACATTATCTGAGTTTCTCAAGGGACTGGTTCGCTGTAGCGGCCTCGCTGTCATAGGCGATGCAGTCCCTCCGAAAGTTAGGGCATTTGTGCCGAAAGGCCAGGTCAAACCTTGTGGGTGTATGTGGGCTCTATTTGCCAAATTCTTTTTTTGCCATTTCTTTTGGGGGTTTTATTTTTGTTAGTTCTGGGTCGAGTTGGTATGTCGTTGAGGATTAAGCGAGCGAACCCCTTTTGGGTGAATTGACCTTGGTCGGATCGCAGCTATCCGGATACCGGGAAATGATGTGGATGTTGCAATGTCTTATCGTGAAGTCGATAATCAAAGAAACGCTGCAAGGTTATAAGATGCGCTCTTGTCTGTCCATTTATTCGCTCACTATTTCAAGGTATCAGGTTGTGACCAACTTTTCTATTTATACATGTATGTGCCCTTCAACTCCATCTAATATCTTACACCGCCTTCTCCCTCGGTCCTGAAAGCCGTTCAAACTTATCGACACTCATGACGAAAGTCCCCCGCCCGCCCGTCAAACTCCGCAAATGCTTCAAGTATCCCACCATCTCCTTCAACGGCACCCTCGCCGTAACCTGTCGCTGCTGGCCTGGCCCGGCTGCGTCAGTGCCGCCGCTGGATGCGAATGGATCGGGCGGAGCGTATATTCGGTTCACATCAATGGAAGGGTTATCAGAAGATGAATCTTCATTGCCCTCGTTCTCGAGCGAGAGAACATGTCCGCCGCGAGCGGAGGATAGGTCGTGGACGATGGCGCCAAGGGTTCCTTCATTGCATCCGATGACGACGTTCATGACAGGCTCCATGAGCCCGATGGAGTCTTTCGCAAATGCTTCTTCGAGGGCTGCTTTGACGGCGAGTCTGGAGGCGGAGGAAAGGGCGGCAGGTGAGGTGTCAGAGCCGAAGATATCAGTCACGGGATCAAACTTCAATGTCACGTGGCAGGCGTGAAGAGGGAAGGCTCGTCGAGGACCTCTTGCTAGAGCAACGGCTGCTCCGTTGATCAAAGCCGACTGTAACAGCGCTAATGGCAGATCTGGAGGTAGAGTCTGACCTTCAGAGGTACCTTCTTCCCAAGAGTCTGGTAACTGGACGGTGATATGGTTTCCGTCACGCTCGACGGTGTGGTCGGATAGCGATGAAAATTCGGTGAATGGCTCGATGGAAGCTTCACATGCGGCCTTGCCTTTCTTTCCAGCAACTTCTCGATCGAAAAGAACCCGATTGGCAGATGTCGGGGACATAACACATTCGCGATAGCTGATTTCGATATTGCCCATTGTCACCTTGGCTTTGAAGTCGTTGACAAGTCGATCTCGAGCGATCTCAAGATGGAGTTCTCCCATCCCGCTCAGTAGCATTTGCCCCGACTCTTCGTCAATGTTGACATGGAGACTTGGATCTTCTCGGAGCATTAGTTGAAGGATGTCTTTAACATTCTTCTCTTCGCTTAGACTGTGCGGTTCGATTGCAGCGAAAAAGACCGGTGCGGGAACATCTATCGGCCGCAACTGCAGAGTGCTCAGAGGGGCCGGTGGACCAGTCTTAGGATTGACACCAGGGTAGGAGATTAGAGTATCTCCTGTGCGAGCATACTTCAAACCAGCGATCACACCGATTTGTCCAGCGGGAATATGCTGTATCTCGACGGCGTCAGCCGCTTGCATCTGGAGTATTCGTTGGGCTTGCTCGGTTACATGGAGGGAGGTATTCCATAAAGGAGTGTTGCGTTTGATAGAACCCGAGTAGACACGAACGTAGACAAGAACGCCGCGACGGGCGTCATTGACGACTTTGAAGGCCAAGGCACACGCCGCGATATGGGCAACTACCGCATGCGGAGAATGACCTTTCTTCATAACTTGTTTGCCGCCCGTCGCAGCTATTGCGAGCTTCCCGCTCAGAAGGTCCGGCAAGCTAGCTTTTTGGTTTCCTAGACTGATCTCAGGATCTGGTCTTTCCGTTGGATCAGGTAGGTAATCATCAACAGCATCAAGAAGCGGCTGTACTCCAATATTCCTGAAGCTTGCCCCAGCAAATACCGGGATGAGTCGCCCAGAGCCATCGAGTGTACAGCGTCTCAGGCTGTCCCGGATCGCCTGCGCAGGCACAGCAAGCGCATCATCGCCACAGTCCATCCAAGTAGCGAGAAGCTGTTCGTCAAACTCGCAAAGAACTTCAATTAGAGCACTCCGAGCTTTCAACAGTTCGTCTCGCAGCCCCGAATCCTCCTGCATGAGCTCTTTCAGGTCGAACTTCTCAATGCTCTTTCCATCACCTCCTTCATTCCACTTCAAAGCACAAAGGTTGATAGCATCTCCAACTCCAGTAAATTTGCCCTTGCCTCCTTCCCACCAAGGGATTTGACAAACAGCTGGCCAGCCTCTTAGTCTCGTGCCAATCTGCTTGATAGTCCTTTCAAAGGCAGCGCCGTCTCGGTCGAGCTTGTTAACGAAGACAATTCTCGGAATGCTGTAATTATTTGCCTGGGCCCAGACTTTCTCTGTTTGAGCTTCGACTCCAGCAACGCCATCGAGGATACATACTGCCCCGTCAAGAATCCGCAAGGATCGGAGGACCTCAAAAGTGAAGTCAGCATGTCCTGGCGTGTCGATAAGGTTGATTGTATGAGGCACATGAGATTTTGGTGCGTCTGCGATGGGCTTGTGAACCTCGTTCGTAAATGGTGGCCAGGCAAGCGTTACAGCAGCAGACTGGATTGTGATACCTCGAGCTCGCTCTGCTGGGAGGAAATCCGTGACAGTAGAGCCTTCATCAACATCTGCAGGGGTCAGAAGTTAGAAATAAGCAGGAATTAAAGATTGGACTTTGGATGCGCAGGCGTAGTGAGAGTAAATGGCAACATTGAAACACCTAAAGCAATTGTGTTTATGAACGTAAATAACGTAAATAGGCCTTAAAATGTATGAAAGGGGTCATTACCTCCTATTCGACGGGTGTAGCCACTATAATAGAGCATACGCTCCGTAGTTGTTGTCTTACCCTATTGAACAGTCAGAGCGTCGGGTTCTGTTTCATTTTCAGAAATCGATTGGTAGGTATCTCACGGCATCGATATGGGCAATGATGCCAATATTGCGGGTTCTTTCAATGCTGGGTTCATGGTGGCTTGCCGAGTATTCTCTGCTAGCCTTCGACAAGCATAATTGTCCTCTACGATGAACATGCACATTAAAACCCACGGAAACAGATAGGGGGCGACGAGGCCATGTCCGAAAGCCTCTTCGTAAGCCCAGTGAACTCATCACCTGATGTATCGTGATATATATCAAGTTCGCCTTGGTCGTAAAGAAGTCCAAGGTTTGAGGTCTTCGCTAAGCGGCTATCGCGCTTAAAGGTGGTTGGCTGTTGGCTGATGCTGATGCCTCCAGAAGAGAAGAAGGCTGACTGATTGACCAAGGAAGCCTTCGAAGGGAAGCTCCAGGATCTGTCGACTTCGACGATCAACCCAACTTCAAATCGGATGTGCAAGTTGAGGTCAGGCCATCCACAGCGCGTCTTGCCCTTGCAGTTCAATCCTTTCTACGAAATACACTTCGAATTGGCTGCACCGGCCAGCAACTGTTGCTCCCTTCCCATCGTCATTCGTTATACGTAGCCCGTCTACGCCTTCCTTCCAGACACTAATTGGTTCCTTCGATACTGCGCAGACATGGATTACTCCGCTTCTATACATGATGCTGACAATCCAGCGGCTGCGTCTCCCTGGGGCTCATCGCCTGCTGCTTCACCACGCCATGCGAGAAATAGCTCCTATGGATCTCCTCCTGACGTCCCGCCATCGCCAACTCCCTACAGCGTGAATCCTGCCGGCAACGGGAGCTTTCCACCAGAAGACACGATGGGAGCAGGAAGCTACAATAGGCCTGATAGCAGTGCTGGGACACCATCTGTGACAGAAAGTGACGGACGTACAGCCGAGTCAGGTCGGACACAAACATCACAAGAACCAACGCAACAACATCGCCCAGAGCCGCAGAGGTATCACCCTGCTGCGCGACAATCGCAGCAACCTCAAGCTTCACAATACAAGCTTCAGGCCAAAATCACCGGTCTCGAACGGACTGGGAGAAAAGATCCTATCTTGAGATTCGATGTTCATGTGAGTAACTGCATCTAACTATTTCTACTTGGCAGACATTCGCTGATCTGTCAGACCAATCTTCCAAAATTTCGTACCACCCAATTCCGTGATGTCCGCCGAACCCATTCCGAATTCATAAAGCTTGCAGACCACCTAATATCGTCGAATCCGGAAGCTATCGTTCCAGCGGTCCCTCCTGCGTTGACATCTGCGGGGGCCGGCACTGATGAAGACGAAGCTCGAGTGAAGGCCTCGCTACAGAGGTGGTTCAATTACGTATGTACGAACGAAGTCTTGATGAGGGATGATGAGATGGTGCTCTTCGTGGAGAGCGATTTTGGTTACAGCCCGATGTTAAAGAGGAAGCAACCTGCAACTGGTGTACGGAGAAGAGTTATAAAACAGTTTGCACCTCCTCCTGATGATACACCAGAGCTGCAGAACGCGCGGCCAATTGTGAAGCTCTTTTACCTGGATGCCATGGATGCGGGGCATAAAGTTGACAAGCTTGTCAAAGCTCGAAGAGGTAAGCTACTACCCGCTATGTGATGAACATGTTCTAATGGTCACAGGTTTGGGACTTGCAGAGTCGGACTTTGGTGTCAAGCTTGGTTCCATGAACATTCAGGAACCACACCCGGGACTTGCGAATGCATATCGAAAACTTGGCAAGACCATCCAAACCACAGGCGACTATCACGCCGCGCAAGGTACTGCCGAGGCTACAACTATAGGTGACCCGCTTCAATACCATTCTCAGGATGCATTCATTGTCAAAGAAACCCTCACGAATCGGCACATTCTTCTGCGCGAGCTACTGCAGGCACAGCAATTGACAAGGAGCAAGCTAAATGCAGCAGACAGGCTGAAGGCCAGTTCTTCCGTTCGACGAGAGAAGGTTGATGAGGCCATCTCAGCATTAGACGAAGCACGAAGCAATGAGCTCTATCTTTCTGGCAAGACTCAGCGAGTCACAGCGAACCTCTTGCAGGAGCAACGACGCTGGTTTGCCAGGACTGCAGCAGATCTCAGACTCAGCATCCGGGAGTATGTGGTTCGAGAGATTGAGGCAGAGCGACGCACGTTAGCTACCCTAGAAACTATCAGGCCCGATATCAGGGCAATCGATTCTTCCGGTGGCTTGAGTCGGCTAGGTCGCGAGGCGCACCCTGCAGCTCGTCGAGCGAGTGTAGCGGCTAGTCAGGGTCCCAAGGGAGATGCATGGAGTGGTGTTCCTCGACGGCCTGATGTTCTAAACAGAAGTATCTCGGGCAGCTTCATGTCAAACGTAGCAGAAGACGCAAATGGGGAGGATGAGGAGGTCCCCGGTCGAGCTAGAGCGCTCAGTGGTGGGAGCGCGGGTGGTCTCAAGGGTGTCAAAGAAGAAGATGACGAGGACAGGGTTGACGCGAGAAATGCAGCCTCCAGACTCGCAACCAGCACTTTTTAGCGACTGGTCGGTTCTGGACATGCGGGTGGATGACAGAGGTGGATGAGATGGGTACAACTGAAGAGCACGAAGATGCCGGTTATTGTAAATGTTTTCACAAAACGAACGATCTTCATATTCTGGCCGAGACCGGCTTCATGTCCGGAGTGAGTGTAGGTAGCCAGCTCTACGAGTAAGCTCGGCTGCGAAGCATGGAGTGTTGTGTTTGTCCGGTACCGTACCGACAGTGCGGGTTCGCCCGCCGGGAGCGACTTCCAATGAATTCTCAGTCCTCCCACACATTTTTTTATAACTGTTGCACAGAGATACTCATACAAACAATCCCATAGCGCCAGATGATAACAACGTCTCACAATATTTCGTCCTTTTGCCGGCACCTTCACATGCAACGTTTTCTTCACCACCGCCACGTCATAAAGAGTGCAGTGAGTGCAGTGAGTGCATTGTGAGGTGTCGCGGTTCAGTGGAATTGGTATGGATCTACCTCACTCCGGTCATGATTTCGCTATACAGTACCGAGTACGTTTTACCAGTCGGATCCCCAACTGTGGATGTTGCGCCGTAGCCTCACTGTAGAATGCAGTCGTTCCATTTGCTGGTCTCAAGTAAGCCTGTATCTGCGGGGTCGCACGCTCCGCGACGGTCAAGGTAACTTTTGCATCACATCATGTACTTGTGTACCTTACTACCTTCATGTACCTAGACCTAGGTACACCCGCACGGGTCCTGAAAGTGACTGGATTTTCTATAGACAAATACAGCCAATCAGGGACTGAGTACTGTCAATATTCCCTCAATATTACTAGTATTACGGGGCTGGTGGAGGCCTTTCAACGATGAAGAAAACAACCTTCCATGCACCGTTATCAGTAACTTTTCCTCATTCCGCGACCCGCCGTTTTCTATCTTGGATTCGGTGCTCGAATTGCATATTCGGGACTCGATCCTCCACACCGTTACAGTATGTGCAGCCCCGTCAATCCCAGAAGTAGTGGCAATGTCACCAGCTGGTACCGTTCACGCCCGGTTTCCAATATATACATGCGCAATGGGGTAAAGACATTTCCCGCGGGAAGTATCCCGGCCTATCAAAGACGCATGGGTCATCGAAACCGGGATCAGTAGCAGAGGGTTTGAGGAACGTTTAACCTTATGTATAGCGAGCATCGAGCTCTGTGCCCCGCGATTGGACGATTAAACATCAGAGCCATGTGGTCCTACTGCAGCTGTTGCACCTTGCAGGCACTACAGGAAAAACTCAACAAAGTCCCTGAACCTGAACCCAGTTCTTGTAAGTTCACGACAATAATATGGGTTTGTCTTTTCGAGCAAAGATTAGAGCTGATAACTCAAAGCTCCGCCATTTGACAAACGCAATCTGAAAGCATTGTAAATCATTGACCGCGGGCCGATGACAGAAATGTATATGAGGACTCCATTCTGCGTGGGGGCATCCTCCCATCACCTCCCCCACAAACTTGTCTTTAGGTACTACTGACAAACGTAAACTTCACTGACTAACATGGCTCCTTCCGCTGACGATGTGGAGTCCCCGGTGTTTGCTCTCCCAATCCATGCATTCCCGGCCAAGCCGTCCCTGATCCAGGCCAGCGTCCTGCATGGAGCAGGTGACCTCCGCACGGTACGTGAGGGTTATACTTCTCTTTCTGGCGAATTGTAAATGGGACAATGTCGACTAAACCAATCATCAGGAAACTAGAACGGTGGAAGAGCCTGCTGCAGGCGAGCTTCAGATCCAGATTAAATCGACAGGAATATGCGGATCCGATGTGAGCTATTACAAGAAATTCGCCAACGGCGACCTTTGCGCCTGTGCTCCTCTCTCCCTTGGGCATGAGTCTTCCGGTGTGGTTGTTGGCATTGGGCCCCAGGTCAATGGCTTTATGCTGGGTGACAGAGTTGCCCTAGAGGTTGGGATTCCCTGTGGGCAATGTTCCATCTGCAGGAAAGGGCGGTATAACCTTTGCAAGAAAATGAGATTCAGGAGTAGTGCAAAGAGCGTGCCGCATTTCCAGGGAACTTTGCAAGAGAGGATAAATCATCCTGCCGTCTGGTGTCACAAGTGAGCCTCTCCGTCCCAAAAACTCGGGATGCCCCATTAACCGCAAGTTCAGGATTCCAGACCATGTCTCTTTCGATGCAGCAGCGCTTCTGGAACCGCTGTCGGTAGCAATCCACTCTCTGAACCGTGCGGCACCGGTACCGGGTTCTACTGCACTCGTCATTGGAGCCGGTACTGTCGGTCTCCTCGTGGCAGCCATGGCGCGGCAATCCGGCTGTACGATAGTCACCATCGTGGACGTCGACGAGGGACGCGTTGAATACGCTGTCTCCAAAGGCTTTGCAACGCACGGATACGTAGTCCCCATACCGCTGCACTCCAGCGCCTCCTCATCCTCCCTCTTCACCACGTCCGGAACCTCAACGCCAGCGTCCATCGACGGCATCATGACTCCCCTGTCCAGCTACAGCAGTGTCAGCGACCGTCTCGATGGCGCGAAGGCCGTTGCTGCTGATGCCCTGGCCGTGGCGAGACCCGATACGGCTGCGCTTCTGGAAGAGGACGAGGATGATGGCGTCGATGTGACGTTCGAGTGCACCGGCAAAGAACCGTGCATGCAAACGGCCTTGTACGCCACCAAGCCGGGCGGGAAAGTCATCATGGTAGGCATGGGCACGCCGATTCAGACGGTTCCCCTTTCTGCGGCGCACTTGCGAGAGGTGGATATCTTGGGTATCTTCAGGTATGCGAATACTTACCCCACGGGCATTAGACTCCTTGCTGGTAAAGGAGGAATGAAGTTGCCTAGTTTGGATGATATGGTCACGCATAGATTCAAGGGGTTGGATAATGCGAAAAAGGCATTTGAGTTGGCTGGTAGAACTTCTGATGATGACGGAAAGCTGGTCCTGAAAGTTGTCATTGAGGCATAGTTGTTTGATTGCTGCTGGCAGCAAAAGCCATGAAAGAGAATTGTCACTCGGTAGGGACGCTGGCTTTTGGTTTTCAGGTTAACCAAAAAAAAAGTTGGATGGTAGAATTTAATTGTCATTTCCTCATTCTCTATCGTGCTCTCATCTCGACGTATCATGATCGCTAACAAACGCCGTATCTCACCCAAAAGCAAATCCGCCCCCGTTACGCCTTGTAAATGCATCGCTGTACATCGCTGTACAACGCCAGCTTTTTCGTCATCAACTCAAGATTACCGGAGCAAGTCGCCAACACCCAAGACTCCGTTACCTGGCTCCCACAATGATCTGTCTCCGCTTTTGTGTTTCATGTTCTTCTGTGTTTCCACGACCAAGGACTTCTTCCCAGTCTCCCTAACCACCTTGATACTGTTGGTGATTGTGCTGAGAAGTGAAACCAGATTAACATCGTTCTGTTCTGCGAGGAGCTCGTGCTCGAATCCCGCACTGTCTGCAGGAACGAGTAGGCTCAATCGAGTAAGAAGGGCCTGAATGGACCGGAGAATCGGGTAGTTGACGGGGGTGTGTTCCTTGTCATCTGATTCGACACTTTCCGGAACGGTATCTGAGACGTAGGATGGGGGGAGGTTCTGCAGATAAACGGCAATTAAGTTGATCCGTGACTGCAACATCTTGATCGCGTTCGCCTTGGCCGTCAGAGAAGCAATCAGCTCTTCGTCTTCGCGTGTAAGAATGTTTTGCTTCGCAGGGTCCGCAGCAGTTTCGGTATCTTCCAAATCCGACTTCTTAGAAGCTCGGGTCTTTCCCTTTCCATTGACATCTACAGTGGTTGATGCTTGTGCTGTTGTCTTCTTTGACGTTCCATCAACAGCAGTGGCATTTCCTCCACCTCGCGCTACGAAATCAACACTGATCATTTCAGCTTCCCCAGTCTCCACGCTGTATGGTAGCTCTTTGAATTTCAGGGCGAGTTGTGGCTCGGCATCTTTCATCTCCTTGTCTTCTCCAGAATCTGTCGCGGCCTCTTCAGCCTCATAGTTGCTTTCGTAGATGGTTAGAGGAAGTTTTCCACCAGCCTGACGTTCAATGACGGCAGTTGGATGGAAGCCAAGGAGGATCGCAGACTCGTTGTATGAGTGTAATATCTGACGGTGCAGTGGGAGATGGACCGGTTGGGGACCAGAGGTCGACAGAATAGTATACCAGCCCACAAGATCGAGAGCAGGGACTTTGTGCACATCCTTCACTGCAAAGAGGAAATATATTAGTACATAAGAAAATGAATTCGAAAATTGGCAGTACTGACTTTGCTGGAGTCGGTCCTCAAACCATGCTTGGTTCAGGATGATCTCTCCTTCAACTTCCACGAGAAGACAGTCAAAGGCATGCTCAATTGTGATTTCCCGGCCATTTTGCTGTCCCAAAAGTGCCCCCACGATCGGGCCTGTCTGCTGTCGTAGCGTATGTCTCGTAATGTAGTCGGAAATAGTGAGCAGTACCAACGGATGGAGTGCTACCTGGAGACCGCTGTCCGAGGACTTCTGTGTGGAGAGGAGGGGGTTTAAAGGTGTCTCAACCGCCATGATGAAGAATTTGGACCCAAGATTCTAAACTGGTGCCGATGGCTTCAGGACTGTGTCGTCGAGGGGGGATTTGCGGGGTCTTCAATTTGTTGATACTGTTTGCCTAACCTTGAGCTGGGGAGCTTTATCGCAACGATTGCGCAAAAGTTGCGTAAAGTTCGCCGGAGTCCAGTCCCTCTTAGCCCCCTCACGTGATTATCCTCTACGGAGGTATTAAGGACTTCTCGGCTTCTATGTTTCTTCATCAACGGCAAGCAACATTCCCAAGTGGGACCTACCAGAGACTCTAATAAAGCTTTCTCATACATACAAGCTGTGAACAAACTACGTCCCGCTTACAATCACGATCTATCATTGCAGTCGCGATCTTGCAGTATGAATTTCTTTGATCCTTTCTTCCAGACTCTGCTCTTGAGAGAGGTCAAATGCTCTTCTTTCCTTATTTTTCACTCATATGATGCGATTTAAATGGCTTAAAACATTTGACTGAGCCCACCAAGCGGTGTTATCACTATTTGTAATTTGCCCCTAAACCCAAACTCAATCATTTCGCAGTGATGGAGCTGGCTCATGTTGTCGAAAGAAAGAGCGAGAAGCTCTTTTCTCAAGCGTCAGCTTCACCTTCTGCAAGCTCGGCATCGGTTGAGGATGACGACGATGTGCAATTTATCACCTGCGCTCCTCGGCGGAGGAGCAAAGAGATGAAAAGGTTTGGAAACTTCAATGGCCTTAAAATGACGTCTACTGATGACTTTACAAGGCCTACATTATTACAACCTACATCAGATGCCAGCTATCGTTCTCTAACTACACACAACGAAGCAGCGACTCCAGCAACTTCGAAGACTGACCATGTGCTTCGTCGTGGGTCTACGGGCATGGACCAACGCCTGAAGTCATGCCATCTTGGAGGGGGTGAAGGAAAAGCTGTTTCAGTTCGAAGCGGGTCTCTTCCCACTGCACACGCGGCATGTACCGTTTCTCCAACTCCCCCGCTCCAATTGCCCACCTCCTTAGGACCGGAAAACGTTTTATCACAGATCCCTTCCCAGCCTTGGACCAGCTCGATACTCGGTTCACAGATTACAAACATGGATCCTGGCTGGAGACCTGTACACTTTGGAGGCACCCGAAGACCAAACTCCTGGCAAGGAGAAGATCCTGTAGAATTGAGCCCAGAGCCATACTCTAGCAATGAGCATCCCTTAGTATCACCAAAGACAATCAGCGCATCACTTCCATCTCCTATCCAGGATGCTTTCTCTGATTTCTCATACACGGACATGCTCCGTAGCTCAGGTATGCCGTACAGCACTGAATTCGAGATCCCAGAGTATTTGATAGCAGATTCACGGCCACAAAGTCACAGCCCTCCTTCTACCACTAATACCATTTCAGCCTTTGGCTTTCGGTCGAAACCCACCTTGCTGCCCCAAAGCGTGAACCAGAATCTATCTTCAGCCGACCAAATTTCGAAAGGACCTTTACAGTCTCAACTGCGACAAAGTACAGCTGTATTTACTCAAAAACCGGAGATCTGTGAATCTCCCCCGGGTCTTCAATCTTCATTTCTTATCCCAAATGGCTCAGATCACATGTCATCACAGAATGTCACAGTACCACGCAATAAACAAGCTCGAAACTCCAATTATACTCCAATTTCTCATAACTCAAGGTCATTTCCGACAAAAAGACCTCGCCAAGCAACAAAAGTGCCGCAGTCTCATTCAGCTTCGAATAGCAGCCACATGCTACCTCCAGATATGAATACTGGAACACCTGATGTCTTGCGAAAACCTTCACTATATACAATACCAGCTTGGCCTTCGTCCACGATGAAAACGCTTCCTTTGACGCACCTAAATCACGCGAAGTCCCACACCAATCTGTCGAATATGGTCTATGGAGGTTACCGAACTGTAAACAATGGACAGTTCGATGCAAATCCGAAACGGCCATACCCCAACCTGCAAATCCAGACACCGTCAACAGCGTCTGTCTCTCAAGACCAGGTACAGCTTGAGTCTTCGAACGAAGATGAGGAGCAGCCTCCAAGAAAGAGGATCCGGCATAGACATGCTCAAAATCTGTATGTAAACCCTGGTTTGTTTATAGGATCCTGTGCTCATTTTTGAAACTTCAGCATCGTCGATATAGCTGAGACGTGTCAGGAGATGTTTCCCTTCGCTGCGGTTGCACAGCGTCACGGCCAACCCATTCAGAAGATATTCGACACTTTTTCTGCAATCATTCAGCTCCCTCTGCTACGAAACGCAGACGACCGACGACGACATGGCTCTCTTGGCAAGAGGCGGATGAAAGAGTACAAAGATGCCAAGAGAGCTAGGGAGAAATCCCAGGAAGCAGAAAGGAAGTCTCGGCTGGGCGTATCGAGAGCGAGTGCTGAGTGCGGTGATCTAAAAAAGGCAAACTCGACTTCTAAAAATCCTGGGTTCCTCAAACCGGCGATTCTGAATAGTGGCAGGGAGACACAGCGATAGTATCCCTCCACCTGTCACTTCAAATGAACCATATGTCAATACGTCGACCATGGTTCGCGATACTGTTGATCTGTCGCAATTTTCAGCAAAATGTTCATTCAACGTAATATACATATGTGCGAAAGAAGGTCTAATCCTCACATTCACGCCTCAGCTCCGATCCAATCCCCCAATCCACAACCCCGTTCCAGCGGATCCGTTCAGCAGCCATCAGCTCCTTCGACCTACCATCCTGTTCCTCAGCCAACGCCCTCTTCAGCTCCGCTACCTCTTCCTTGCTCGTCGACTCCCGCATCTTATTCATCAGCTTTGCGCGGAGATCATCGTGTCGGATTTTAATTTCCATCATAACGTGAGATGGGTGGCAGGATGCGCATGTGTCGTTGAGATACTTTACGGGGCCTGTCATCGTTTTGCAGGAGCGATTGTGGCAGCGTCTATCGTAGTGGATGAGGATGTGACCACAGGTCATTCGCGTTTGCGACCCTTGGCACATTTTGCTGACTTGTGTTTCTGTGTTTGTGTGTGTTTATTTGTTTTCTTCGATTTTGTTAGTTTGGGGATTTGTGAAAAGAATCATTGCGTTTCTTTTGCGAGGGATGGGATTTGGGATTTGTAGTGGGTGGAATTCCTTTATCGTGAGGATGAAAAATACTGTTCGCGACGAATAATGCATTTGTCGAGGTCAGATTTCAAATTTCCTTTGTTTGGAAGAATGGACTCGTCATCGGTTAGCCTTTTTACTCGATTCGAGAAAGCCACCTGAACGGAATGATCTTTCGAGTCTATCAAATGGAACTGGGTTATTAATATCGCGAAACTGTGTTGTTATGTGAGCGAGCTCTGCGGGCGAAATTCTCTCGCGACACAACAGCCTACTTGTATTCAGATCATAGCGATTATGCTTGAAATGAGTCTCTTCCTTGTGCATCCTCAGATATATTATCATTGCCCTATCGCTCATTCCGTATAGCAAGCACACTTCAGCATGATTCCAATTTTGTGAGTCGTCCAGGGGCACAAGCAAGGCCAAAAATTGTGAGTTTGCATAGATTCTCGACACCTTACTAGCTCGTACCGCACTGTACACACGCTCACTAGGAAGCTATATGACAGCTCAAAGAATCTACCTCTCTCTAGGAAAGAAGAAAAGTGAATGCAGAACTCAGATTTAGGAATAGAAATTAGCTTCGCCGCCACCTCTTCCTTTTTCACTTAATGTCAAGGTAAAATAAACTGCATAAAGCACTTGCATAGGTACAGTAGCTCGATATTTAATATATAATGCACATATGTTGAAATGAAGATCTCTTAACTTGTGGGAGTTATATGGCTCGATTCTAGTAATAACTATGAAGATTCTGACTGACATGGGGGATGAGTTGGTAGATATCGAGATAAATGATGAGAGCGACCAAACAATAGGTGCGAAAGGCATTATTATATTCAGACGCTAATAATATAATAGATCTTTTTGTTTATCTTCATTCGCTAAACTAGATAATACATACGTGTGGCTCTTTAGTACCTAAGTCAAGTAAGTTATGCTTGCTGACTCGTGCCGATTCCGGTCGTGTCAGGAGCGCTACCTTACTAATAGAGCTGCGATGTGATGCGATACCGCTATTCCGGTGAAAAAAAGGGAAAATAGGAAGGGGAAAAATATATCAAATCCGGAACAAGCTTTTCAAGTATATGAGAACCCATACGCTGTAAATTTTCCAATGGGTTTTGTTTGTACCGGCTTCTGTTCACGCAGCTTCTTTTTGTCTGAGGGGTGGGGTAGGTGGGTTATAAGCGAATTCCCCACCTACTCTCTACTCTACCTCACCTTCCAGCTCTCAACAACATATCCTACTTCTCTCCTTCTCTCCCATAATAAAACGGTTCGAATTCTGGTATGGCTTGCAACGCGTAAACTCGTAATATTCCAGTAGCCATGAAAATGCGCCAGTGCGCTATTATTATCCACTAAGACGAAGTTTACCTTGTTAAGTGGAAGGAAAACTTGCTTGGAGCCTTGGACAAGGCCGGGCTGGGTCGAGTAAAAGGCTACACGTCATGGGCGGTCGAAGTCTGACGTTTGGCATTTATGGCCTTTAAGTAAAGCTGTGTCTCTAGGATTCATCTGAAATTATCCTTCTAAAACCATTATCAATAGATTATTCTGAAAAAATAGTAAAGGATATACTATACTACACTTTTATCTCCAACGATCATTCATCTATTCATTCATCCAAGCCAAGAAAGAAAAAACACCGATTCCACCAACTCGCAATCGCAACCATGGCAAATACATATCTCGTCACCTCGGCCGTCGTAGCTGTCTTTGCTATGGCTCTCGGCGCGGCCTATATGGCTGGACTTCTCGATCCGGTGATTGAGCAAGTTGGGGTGATGTTTTTCGAGGCCAAGGCGAAGGGGGAGGAGAAGAAGATGGAGGCGAGGGGGATGAAGGAGGGTGAGGATTTCTTAAAGGGTATGTGGTGTTGTTCTCTTGAAGTGTTGTTGAGTCGCTGTTTTTATGTTGCGTGATTGTACTGTATATGGGTGACATGGAGGTTTGGGTGAGTGAGGGGTAGAGAATCAGCGTGCTGAAGTTTTGGATGAATATGAAATGAAGGAAGGAAGGAAGAACGGTGGGCTAATTGCACTTATATAGGGGAGCTGAAGGGAAACCAACAGGCGCAAGATGTCAAAGAGGGCCTCGGAGGTGTTGGCGGGTTGAAAGCCGGCGGTCTCTATGGAAATTATGGAAATGGGGAGGGGATTATACGATAAGCTACGGTCCATGCAGGACCGCTGGTTAACGAGCATCTATTACATTACATTACGAAGTGTTCAATGGAGGAAGGTGGGGATGGTATTGATAACGATTGATGAGGGTATATTCCTTTTTTCTCTTTGGAAACAACTCTGTATGATACCGGGTGCCTTTTTGGGAATCTGGATTGATTAAGGGGGCTGGGGAATAAAAAATAGGCGGGTTTCTTCTACAGTCGGGAGTTTTTGGTGAGATAAATAGCTGGAGGATGGGAATAATACGGTATTTCTAAACCCGTATTACTTTATTTCTTTAAATCTTTAATCTCCTAGAAAGAGGGTCTTTATTAAAAATGGCAGCAGTGATTTTCTACGAGTAAAAGAAAGTTTGCCCCACCCCACCTAGATCGATCTACAAGGGAACACCAGGAAGGCCAGGCCAGTCTGAAGCTCATAAGAGGACTTCTTTTTCCTCACAACTTTTAATTGTAGATACCACTGTAGTGCTGTAGTATGTACTATGTAGTTGTAGATACCAATGCTTCCTTCCCATTGTTTCTTCCGACATTAAGGGGATAATTCGTAGACCAGATAGGAAAAAAGGGACATGACATGACATCAGAAGCCTGTGCGCTACCAAGTACTCTACTGTGCCCGCCTTTTCCGAAAATCAGAAGAAACCAGCCGCATGGCGCATGTTCTCAGCCTTGGTGACTGACTAAGGGACTTGTATTTATTTCTACTGGCCACTCTACTTCTTCTCCTACTTTTACTCTCCCTTGGCTTCATTTCTATATATATTTATAATCAATCTATTGTCGAGGTAGAGGTAGAGGCGCAACACAATACCTACCCTACCTACGCACCAACCATAAGCCGCGCGCAAACTACTTGTACTCGGAGTAAGGGCAGCGTCATTCCGTGCATCCCGTCCTCTCTTTCCCCCGCCATCCCGACCTCTTCTGCGAGGACTGTCCCTTACAGCCTGAACTCGACTCGGCCTTGGTGTCGATTCGAATCGCCTCCACTGCTGAAGATGCAGAAAGTCACGTCCATACTCCCTTCGTGGGACAAGACGAAGACTGGCAGCAAGAAAGGCTTTGATAAAGCATGGCAGACCCTCGATAAATGTGAGTTTTGATGCTCTTGCGCGCCTTGCAATCTCACCATGCTAACGCCATAGCAGTGGGCGCGCCTGTGAATAAACTCTCCAACAAGATAGGAAGTGAAGCTTTCTGGCCAACGACACTCGACAAGGAATCAGACAAGGCCGCTAGGATCTTGAAATCATTTTGCAGTAAGTGGTTTTCTCTGCGCGCTCAGTCTCCACCATTGCTAACGCTGCTTCTGCAGAGGATGGATTCTACGCCGAAGAAGATCGCGCCGCGACCATCGATGTGCCGAAGGGAAAACAAAGAGTACTGAAGAAGATACCGCAGAGTGTTATTGAAAATGCAGTCGGGTTGGCTATCTTCACCACGATGCGAACGGGGCTGTGGGTCTCGGGAGCTGGTGGAAGTGGTGTGCTGATTGCAAGGAAGGAAGATGGAGAGTGGTCACCACCGTCTGGCATATTATTACACACTGCCGGCCTAGGATTCCTCGTTGGTGTCGACATCTACGACTGTGTGGTTGTCATCAACAATCGCAAGGCTTTGGATTCCTTCACCAAGATTCGTGCTACAATTGGGGGCGAGATAAGTGCTGTCGCCGGACCTGCTGGAGTTGGTGGGGTTCTGGAGAATGATGGGAAGTGGAAACAGGCAAAGTAAGTCGACTCAGTAGATGATTATTTTATGGTGTTTTGTGTGCTGCATTTCATACTGACTAGTTTACAGCCGCCCAGTTTTTACCTACCTCAAATCGCGGGGATTCTACGCAGGAGTCCAAGTCGACGGAACAGTCATAATCGAGCGAACGGACGAGAATGAGAGGTTCTATGGCGAGAGAATAGGCGTCGCAAACATTCTAGCTGGAAAGGTTCGACATCCGCCCTACCAGATCAAGATGCTCATGGAGACGGTCAAAGCAGCAGAAGGCCGAAGTGATGTCGATTCGGGTGTAATATCAGCCCTCAACGATGAGCCTGCTCCCGCAGACTTCGAAGTAACATCGCCCACTGCCCCTACTTTCGGAGTTCCAGAACCGGACGATCCAGATCCCTTTGGTGTACTTGCCTTGGAAAACGCAGGCTTGGAGATAAAAGAAGCCGGGACAAAAAGCAGACCTCCAAGTTCTCAATTTGAATACAATCCTAGTCCGACAAGTCCAGTATACAGCAGGTTTCATCGCCAAAGTATGGATACAATTGGCACGAAAAGCAACAGAGAGAGCTTTTTGTCAACTCGGAGCGGTTATACAAGGACGAGTGTGGATCGATCGACGCAGACTGAAATGGGCACTCAAACTGATGGTCCTATATCGCCCATCACCAGCAATAGCAGTGAAAAGAAATTTGAGCCGTTGAACGAGAAGCCGGAGGTCGTTACGCCGGACGAAGTTGACTACACGAAAATCGATCTCGGTCCTTATAGCAACCTGAACCACAGCCAAGAGTTCGATGGAACTACCGTTAACGAAAGCCCACGTGACTTTGATGGTGAGCACCATACTGCTTCTGCCGATTCAAACTACGTTAGCGAGGAAGAGGATGATGAAGAGGAAGAGGAGCCAGTTATTTTCGAGGCTGCTTCAACTCAGGCACAGATACTGACCCCACAAGCCATCAAAGCCCGAGGAGGCGTAGTGACCATCCCCAAGAGACCACCACCTCCACCTTTGCCACCGCGGAACGTCGCAAGAGCAAGCAGAATAGCCACGGTCGATCAAGCAAGCGGCCGCAGCCCAATGAAGTCGGAATTCGAGGAAGTGGACGTACATGGTGTGGATAATGCCAATAGAAAGAGCATCGACTCGCACGTTGCAGATGTTTCAAACAGGAAGAGTATAGACGAAGAGAAGGGAATCGTGATGGAAGATTTAGAAAAGACCGAAACGGCAAAAGCATCCGCAGTGAACGGCGAAACCCTGGAAGAGAAAGTCGAGCACGCACTCGAGGAACAACATCTCACCCACATGCCTCCAAACGTTGAAGAAATCCCCGAGATCAAAGTCGCGGATGTAGTCAAGAGCGAGAGTACCGAGATGAAGGAAACAGTAGGGACCATCGACGACGAAAAGGACGACTTTCACAGCATGCCATCAACGCCGAATGAGATAGAGGTGAAATGAATTCTTTTAATACTGGGTGGATAAGCTGGGATAATTACTGTAAGCATGGCGTATGGTATTGTATGGTATGGTATGGATGGGAGGAAGCAAGGAATGATTATGATACGCGTATACTTTAAATGTAATCCTTTAGTAGCTGGGCACTGTAGGCGAACCACGGAAAGGGCATTGAAAGGAATGGAATGGAATACATGATATTGACAAGATCTTAGGTTTTTAAGTGCTACTACCTTATAAATCTTCTCCCATTTATGTAACAACTATGTACATTCCTCTAAACGGCTACTAATTTTCCAACTAGTTTGACACCTAAACTCGATTATTGTAGATATCAGTTGGACCTCTGTGTTTCAAACTGGATGGTATTTTTTTTTAAGCATGACTAATCGAACAGAGATTCCTATAGAAAGAAAATTGGAGAGGTTGATATCTGATTTAACTCTCCCTATTTCGCCTTGAAAATGCTGCATTGTATCGCATTGAATCGCATCGCATCGTAGAACGCCAACCAATGCATTGCAGGCAGTAACAGATAGATAGGTATGACGACCATCGTACAAAATTCACTTCTCCACCAGCCTCTTATCTAGATGCAACCAACCTTCCTTCTACCCACGACGCGGCCGTTTGTCATGACCCCTGGAATCTATCATTCCCTCGTCACTACGTCGCTTTCTTCCAGGATCGTCTCTGCCCCGACCGTCACGACGTTCGTCACCCCTCGCTTCTCGGTTTCGACCACCAGAGCCTCTTTCAGGTACCCTGTCCCCTCTCTCCCCAGACCATCCAGCTTCGTGAGCCTCTCGTGCAGCGTCGCGCTCTCTACCATCACGTCGACCAGAGTCTCTATCCCTCTCTCGGTCCCGACCACTGTCCCTAACAGCTCCTCCCATGTCTCTTCCAGGTATAAGTTCACGGTGGGGTGATCTGCCTGGGTGCCTCTCTCGCTCTCCTTCACCACGATCACTTCTACGGTCGCGATGCTCGCTCCGAGGAGCGCGCTCTTCTTCAGGTGGGCCACGCTTTATATCTCGGGTGCGATCCGGACTTCTGGAACCGCGACGGCTGTGGCGTCCGGATCGTTCTCTGCGACTGCTGCGTTCCCTCTCCGCTCGTCACTCACGGGTGCATTTCCAGTAATTAGATCAACTCGTTCTGAGTTTACCATGTCTCGACCCAACTCTCTGGCTTCCGGTCTCCCGGGTGGTGGTGGTGGTGGAGGTGGTGGAGCAATTGGTGTAGCCGGGTTCGAAGTCGGTGCTTCAGGCTGGCCACTAGCGCGGGCCACTCCACGACCTCGATGTCCAGGTGCATTCTGCTGTCCACCTTGTTGAAGCAAGGTATTGATTGAAGAGATTTGATTCCCACCCCTCTCTCGTCTACCACGAACATTGCGTTCAGTAGCTGAAGCAGGACCTGTCGGAGCAGCAAAGCCATTGCCTCCAGGCGTGATGGGGCTTGCCTGAGATGCTTTCGGGCCGGACGGGGGTCCTCCGGTGATGACAGAAGGCATATGCGGTCTAGAATTTCCAGAGTTCACTTGAGTTGGGAGAGGCCTTACTGGTGGTGTTTCGTTCCCAAATGTTCTATTCCTTTCTTGATACATGGCAGGTGTGGGTGACGGGTTTGCCGAATGCGGAGCAGGTGCAGAGGGCTGTGCTGCCTGCGATCCTAAATGTTTCAATCGATCTGGATGGATGGAAGATGATGGTGATGGAGCAGCAGGAGTAGTCGGTACGGAGCTTGTAGCGATAGAGATTGTATCAAACTGTCCCGAAGCGGTCCGCCTCGAATGGCGGCCTGAAGAAGGACCTGTAGGAGGTTGCTTCTCTGGAGTTGGAGGACGTGGCATTTCGGTAGGACCTCTGGCATCTCGACGAGAGGAATTCCGATTTCTGGGCGTGTTTCTGTCCCGTGGTCCTGAAGGAATGTCTTGTGTCGTAGCATTCAAGCGTCCAAAATTAGGATCCGCCTGTTGTCGCGAGTTTGTGTTCAGACGCCCATGATCCGGGTCGACTAACCGTGTTTGGGGTGGTGTTGATTGGAACGGCGCCCTGTCTCCTCGTTCGCCAATTCGATCGGGAGGCCTGTCACTACGAGGACCAGCAGGAGGCGGCGGCGCTGGTTCTTCGTTTCGAATGTGCGAAGGCCCGTAGCCATCTGCAGGGCCACCGCGGCTCGAGCTATCATTACGCCTCGAGTCTAAATGATCCCTGTCTGATGTGTGCCGTCTGGGGGACTGTGATCTTGCAGAGAGTCGGTCTCGAGGATCCTCTCTGAGGCGCCTGGGCGAGACTGACCGAGTGTCGGAGGACTTGCTACCAGAAATCAATGCAGCTCTCTCGGGGTTGATAAGCTCCTGCCTCTCCAGATTCACCTGAGGCAATCTCTCTGGATCTGTGGTGGTTCCTCGATCCGATGGTACCGCTGCTGTTCGCGGTGGAGGCATGCCATTCTCGCGGGACAGCCTGCCACTAGTCTCATTCATACGGTTGTTATTCGCAGCTCTCTCCAAATTTTCGCGGGAAGAATCCGGAGTCCATCGTGGTGGATCGAGTCGGACACGTTCTCGTTCAGGACCCACGTTGCGATCAGAGGGCCTTCCAAATTCTCTGGGGTTGGGATCTCCGCCTCGTCGATCGCCTGGTGGATATTCGCGAGGGTCTCTAGCATCCCTATCCCTGCCGTCTCTTCGGTCGCCATGGCGGTGCCGGTCAAGTTGTTGTCGACCTGGAAAGGGGAGCTCAGGCCGGCTTGGGAGGTTGTGAGATCCTCGATCAGGTAGAGAGCTAGGCGTGGAGTTCCGAGTATTTTCAGGGCGGGTGCTTGCAAGGGCTTTAGCAGCATTTTCTCGTTGAATAATTTCTCTCCTTAGTAGGACATCAGACTTTTTTGGTTCTGCCCCAGAGGGTACTACTGGAGCCGCAGAATTGGCCTCAGACGTGCTCCGAGAATTGGAAGCTGGCTTTACCGCGCTTGTGGTGGGAACTACGCCGGAAATTTTTGCATCGTCCACTTCGCCATCTTCAACTTCGGTAGGTTTTGGCGTGACAACACCCAGCGAGCTACCAAAGATTAGCAAGGACAAAATAAGTCAAGATACCGATCAACTAACCTAGCTCGAGACTGAGGTTTGAACTCTGGGGCAGTAGGTTTCAAAGCAGTCTTTGAACCGGATCCACTTGTTTGCGAGGTTGATCGCGGTGTTGCCCCATTAACCTTAGCTTGTTAGCAAAATATTTTCCCCCGAAATATCTGTATAACTTACTATGCTGTGGCCAAATGCTTGAACCATTACCCATTTTTTAGAACGCTTCTTCAACTGTACCAAAACTGCATTCCCAGTAAGAGACAGGTCCTCACGATTGCCCTTCTCTCTGGTTGTGATGACTTCAAGTTGTTTGATGAAGCTGTTACCCATAAAGTCGATAGCAGGGAATACATCCGTCACAGACTTCAAAACTGTGATAGCGTTGCGAATATGCATCCATTCCGTCCCATCTAGGCATTCGCGAAGAGCAGTGTTTAGATTCTTGTGCCATAACAGCAGAAGATTCTTGAAGGAAGTACCTCCCTCGCCACCATGCTGAAGAAGCCCCTTGGGAGTGCCATCATTATCCAAGGTCTTTGCAAAGCCTGGCAGGTTTTTATTCTTGCCCCACGCTTCTTTCTCGTAGACGGCAGCATCTGCATGCCATCTGGCAAGGTCGGCAAGCGCAAGTCGGAGGAATCGACCTAGATTCTCTGCCTCGCGAACAGTACAGGTGAAGATGATAGAGCGCAAGCGATGGGCTTTGAAGATCCGAATGTAGAGTGAAAGTGTCCGGAAATAAGGTGTGTTATTATCGTGAAGAAATCTGATCATTTTGAAGCAGAAGTCTGCATCGGTGGGGGATATGAGTAGACGTGGAATAAGACATTGCTCGAGGAGAATATCATTTACAGAATCTGCCTTTATGGAGTTTTCAAACCAGTGGGACTTTGGTTTGAGCAGACGAGCTTTGGAAGCGCCATAAGATTTGACCTTTTTGGACATCTCTGCAATCAGACTTTCTCTTGTCTCTGTCAGTTCTTTCTTCTTCTCATCTCTTCGAATCATGCCTTGTCGACTAAGATCTGAACGATCCCTCGTGACAACTTCCTGAGCTTTCGTGAGACGGTTGATCTCGGTCTCATAGCTATCAGAAGGAACAGAAAGGTCGCTCAGTGTTGACGTCCAGAAAGTGACATAAAATTCAGCACTGAAGGCGCTCCATGCGCTCTCTGGTAAGACTTTTTTGACTGTAGTGATCACTGGCTCCACAATCTCGTAACATGGATCTACTGCTTGACTGGCTTCAGGAGGGGAGAGGTTGGCTTGTGGGGCGCTGGTGTCCTTGAGTTCTGCCATCTGTACGTCGTCGGTGGTTTCAATGTCGCCATTGAGAGTTGCATTTTGACTAACAGTGACCTCTTTATCATTTAGTTCATTTTCCTGGTTGAGTTCCATGCCAACATCACCTTCAGCATCTACTTTGGAAATAGTTGGAGCAGAAGGTGACTTGGGAGCCTTGATTGACCCGTTTGTACTTGGAAAAGGAACCTTCGACAGACGGTACGTAATGCTTGACCGGCCTATCATGAAGGCAAGCGGCGGATTGAGACCAAAGTTGGTCAAGAGCTCCGGAAGACCAGGGACATGTTTGTCGAATTCCTCGACTGAAAGGTTGCTGCGGAGTAGATCCAGATACTGGAACAAAATCAATTGAGCGTCATCGACCATGGTAGCTAATAGTTTGATATGCGCATCTTCATCTGCTATTGAATATATGGCCGACTGTCGATGTTGTGCGATGCAGAGAAGCAAAGGCCCAGCAAGCTCTGTCTCGGTGAGAGCCTTCATCAATTTCTTAGCAGTCTTGGTTGACTCGTAGCGCTTGTCTTGAAGGTTTATCAGCGTCTGGCGTCTCAGGATTTCACCGCCAGTCATTGCGGTGAGTTGCGCGTCAGTGAAATCGGTGTCTGGAACTATGCCAGCCATTTGTGCGATAAGTTCCTTCAAAATGACAAGATCGGTGGAGGTCCCATTATATAGTTGGTTGTTGACATATTTGATGATTGGCGAGAGATTCATAATCGAGTACTTTTTGAAGACCTTTCCGGCAAACCGTGACAAGGCTAAGAGCCATCTGCTTGGAAGTAAAGCGAATTCTGCATTGTTGCGGTCCCTTCCTCTAGCTCCAAGCGAGCTCATGAGTGACCAAACCAGAACGTCATAGCCAAGGTCAGTGAAGTATTTCGCACATTCCACCACAACCTCGGTGAGATTAGTGTATGCCTCAATTTGACTTAGGGCTACACTGAAGACTATGCCGGGGGATGCATAAGCTGTCTTTGCAAGGCTTCGTGCCATCTCCGTAAGATTGGTCATGCTAATCCGCTTCATGGTGCTCAAGGTTTCGAGCTTTGTACGTGCAAAGACGACTTTCATAGCTGGTAGTCGAGATATCTGGCCTTCGAACCACTCGGCATAGATCGAATATCTGATCGAGATTGGGTAGAATCGGAGCATGTCGTAAACTTCATTGACGACGCTGGTGTTTGATTTTGTCATGCTTAGAGCCGGAACCAGGAGACGCTTAAGCAGATCTTGCCATCTCTCAAGGTTGTGGGGCGAGTGGTCGTCTGCTAGACTCTTTCCACCAATTCTGGCAAATTTTGACAACAGGCTTGCATCTCTGCCGATATTAACACCGGAGTAGTTCAGGAGCGTACCGCAGAGGGTGAAAAGATCATCGACATTCTGACATATCGGTAAACAATCTGTCCACTCATCCCAGTAGAACCTGTATGAGACATTGTCATTCGTGTCGAACTTGTCCGGAAACGGCCAGCGTAGTTGTTTCCGCGTAGGTATCTGAGTAAGCCGGACCTGTCCCTTGGGTACTCCACTTTGGTCGTAGTCGGCGACTTCCTTGGTGGGACATTCGGAGTCTTTAACAGCAATAGGACGGCTGGCATTATAAACATCCTTGATAGAATAGTGTAGAATGCGGTTGATGGGGTCGAGAAGTTCTGGGTAAGCTTCGGGAAGCCAAGGAAAGCGTCCGAGGATGAATAATGCCTCGGGAATAGCACCAATCGTCAGTAGGCATATCAAAAGCTGAACCTTCTGGTCTGCGGGTTCATCAAGTTTCTCTTTGTCCTCGGCTTCGTCTGAAGGTTTCGTAGAGGCGTCAGGCCTGACCGCAGCCGATTCACGGGATCTGCTGCTATTTGGTATAGTATCATCGGTAAGAGCACTAGCCATCATCAGAGCATTTGATGCACCGCCCCCCGGGCGATTGAGTTTCTCCTTCTCTGCCAACTCTTTCTGTTTTGCTTCCCGTACAGCCGGCATATCCTCATCCAAAGGCCATAGATGTGGGTACAGATCCTTCAGGGAGATAAACCCAATTTTAATCAATAGCGCGGTGAGATAAATCAGATTTGGCGGGAGAATGTCGTCTTTGTCCCGAGATGCTGAAGCGTAAAAGCGAAGTTTGAAACCGAGCAATTGAGCAGCAACTCGATTTCCTGATGGTGGGAATGTCCCAGTCCCTTCAATCCATTGGCGATCTGCGTCCAGTTCCGCCTCATCGTCGCCTTTGCTACTAAAAATTCGACTTTTGCTTTCAGCATCAACCGCTTGCCGTCCTCCAAGCTCGAAGAAAGCGTCTAGTCCGACCTCACGAGCTCGTGCCCAGAATGCCCTGTCTCTACTGACTCGCTGCACTCTGGAAATCTCATCTTCTGGAGCTGACGACCAACCTGATGCATCTGGCGAAGCCCAAGTTGGAAGGCCGCCATCTCTTGTTTCGCTGTTAGCCAGGCCACTTCTAGGCCACCAGGAACTAATGCGGAGCAGCTTAATGAAGAACCTGTAGTGCTTGATAAGAACTGCTGCGAATACATCAAGAGTTATGTCGAGGACTCTTCCAACGTCTAGATCAAACGTGCCTATAAGTCCCTTCACTCTCTCGAAGGCATGCTCAGCCAGTTCACCTGATGGCGGTTCGCTTCCACTGGTAGTGAAAAGTTCCGTGACAAGTTTTGAATAGCCTTCGGTCTCTTCTCGTAGAAGATTGTAGTTCGCTTGCCGATATAATAGGTGTGTAGCTTGTCGAATGCCAACGCGGATGAAGGTATCTCGAGTCAGTCCGAGATGCTGCAGAAATGGAGCATCAAGTTTCTGTCGCATAGCAACTGGCGAAACCCCAGTGGCAACAGTGAATGGCCGAAAAATTGGGTTGACCTTCCCTGATTCTGGTTCTGGTTCTGCATCGAATATCATCGATAGCGTATCTAGGAAGAATGTTGGCGCATCGAAGATGTTTGAAGATGTCTCTAGCGGGGCAGTATCTGGTCCAAGGATCTCCTTGACACAATTTCCAGCATCTGTAGCATCTATGCGACCATCCAGAGCCGCCCGTGTCAGTTCTTGAAAAACAGAAGCAAGGTCTGTGGGGTCCTCATCCTGCCGAGCCTGAATACCTGCTGCGACCACCTCTTCACGGCCGCTTGTACCCCAGGATGATATTCGGTCATTGGTAAGGAAAAAATAGTCGAAAGGAGCTGGTTCTCGCTTTGGGATAGGACTGGGTAGCTCGAGAATCGGCGTTGGTGTCTGGGTTGCGCTGGATGGTCGGGGAGGGGGTGGGGACATAGGACCTGGAGTGGGAGTAGCTCTTGTAGAAGATATCGAGAGCTTGTTCGGGTTGTCGCGGTCATTTCGATCATTCCGATCATTTCTGCGCCCTCTACCTCCTCCTCCTGCTTGGCCTCCGCGACTCGACCTCCTGCCGGTATCCCTCATATCTGGTGCTCTATCATGTTGTCCCAGGTTGGTATTACCTGGACGATGTGGAGACGGGCGACCTTCGCCTGAATCCACCGACGGTCTATCGTTCCGCTTTCTCTTCGTGGGACCGCCCATGTCAGCCTCGCTTTCAATCTGCGATCAAGCTCTGCGCATGTGGGTAAACCGCTGCTGCTTCTGCGAAGCCTCCCTTTGGCGTTCAAACGCTGGTGCAGGATCGTAGCAGAGACGATTGCCGAAGGTTGGTGGTTTGTCAAGTGGCATGAGGAACTGTGAGAGGTTATCAAACGTAGTCGGAGAAGAATGATGAGGAGAAAATGATCAAGGCGATCTGGCGTTGCCGTTGATAAATTTCCTTCCTCTGCTCTGCCAAAATTCACCAGGTCCGTCTTCCCTTGCAATGAGAAGCTCTGACTTTCGCGTTCTGACTAAGGTAGCGTACCTAGCGTTCATTGTCTTGGCGCAGGGTTTGAAACCCACCAGCCAGCCTCACTCACTCCACTTTAAATATTTTATTTGTACGTACGCCCCGCGGCTGACAAACTAATATGACTATGACTCCTTGTGTTATGTTCTTCAACCCGCAGCCACTTTTACTTAATAGTAAGGAACAAACGTATATCAATCTCTGCTCGCCGTTTAAAGCTTGAAATTGCTGTCAGCTGCTGCAATGGCCAGCACATCAAAACCCAAAGCCGTTGCTGGCTCTGCAAGTTATGGTCAGTATACACTCCATCATTACCCCTCATATCCATCCTCATCCTCTTTGAAGAATGGCAACTGAATACGTCCAAGAAAGAACGCGCCAACAACCCGAGAACCCTTTTGCATCCCTCATACCCGACCAGACCATCGCCATAATCCCATCATTTACCCTCGAATCCGGTGTCACCTTGCACAACATTCCACTAGCATACAGCACAAGAGGAAAGCTCTCGCCGAATGGTGACAATGCTATGGTGATATGCCATGCCTTGACCGGCAGTGCAGATGTTAGTGACTGGTGGGGTCCTCTGCTGGGTGGGCCTGGCCGAGCATTCGATATCTCCAGGTTCTTCGTCATTTGCATGAACAGTCTGGGGAGTCCGTATGGGAGTGCAAGTCCCGTCACATGCAAAGATGGGAATCCCGAGAGTGAGAGATACGGACCCGAGTTTCCGCTGACAACAATAAGAGATGATGTCAAGTAAGATTCTACGCTGTATTCTGCCACCAGAAGTTAATTGTGCACCAGTCTTCACAAATTGCTTCTCGATGAGTTGGGAATAAAGCAGGTCGCTACAGTCATAGGCGGTTCTATGGGCGGAATGCTGGTTCTAGAATGGGCATACTTTGGAAAGGACTACGTTAGGTCAATTGTTCCAATTGCAACCTCGAGTCGACATAGCGCTTGGGGAATCAGCTGGGGCGAGGCACAGAGACAGAGTATATACGCGGATCCGAAGTACGACGATGGATATTACCCCTTTTCGGACCCACCTTCGGCAGGTCTAGGGGCGGCACGAATGTCTGCCCTGCTAACATACCGAAGTCGGAACTCTTTCGAATCCAGATTCGGTAGAAATACCCCTGATGCATCGAAGAAGCAAACCATCAATGAGAATCAACGGCCCTCAACGCCCGGAGAGGTACATGTGGCAATACACAATGATGGGCATCGATCAACGCGCTCGCCACGTTCCCCATTATCACGATCTGGAAGCTCAACGGCAATTTCCAGCAAGGGGGAGGCAGATGGTGCTGATGCGTCCAACTTCACGGACCCACAATTCCACGGTGCAAAATCAGCTAGGCCAGAAGCATCGACAGGGTCGAAAAGAACGACATCTACCTATTTCTCCGCGCAGTCGTATCTTCGATACCAAGGCGAGAAGTTTGTCAAGCGATTTGATGGTAATTGCTACATCGCCATCACTCGAAAATTAGATACCCATGATGTCTCAAGATACAGAGTATCTGCCGATTCTCAAACGCCCATCGCTGATGCACTAGCACAGATCCAACAGCCCACGTTAGTCCTTGGAATTGAAAGTGACGGCTTGTTTACGTTCGACGAGCAAAAAGAGCTCGCAGCATCTATCCCCAATGCGCGGTTACGAAAGATTGATTCTCCCGAGGGGCACGATGCGTTCTTACTGCAGTTTGAGCAAGTCAACAAGCACATTCTCGAGTTCTTAGGTGACGTACTACCAGATATCATGGCGGTACCCGGAAGGAAGGATGTTGAGGCCGAGGAGGGAGTAGGAGCTATAACGAAGAGTAGCACGTTTGGAGAGGCTGAGGTGGATGACATTACGGCGTGGTAGAACACAAGACTTCAAATATCCAAAGCCTGATAAACTTTGTTACTCTTCCTTTTTACACTCATTTTGCAGGAGCTTTCATTGTAATCGGCATCGGATTGTCTCTGCTCCAGACCCTTGGGACTAATTTGCCGCAGCAAGATCTTCGTACATGTCTTCCATGGTAGTACTCGCTTTTACATAAACAAAGGTTGCTGTGAGCAAGTGCAACGTGCTAAACCTGAAAGTCAGCCGGGGGATTCTAACATTTATACACTTCTAACTAGATGTCTTCCCCTTTTTTGCGGAATTTCCGTCCAGCGCACCGGTACCGGTCCTTAAAACTCCCTACCTAGGTACTCATACCATGTCCCCCAAATTTCAAAAATGGATGAATCTCCTCCAGATATCAATCAACAGTCATTTCCAAAAAGAACCCCCGCAGTTACCAAAGCATCATCCCACAAATCCCTACAAAAATCCTCATGAATCCTATCCGCCCAATAAAACCTCACCAGACAGGATTTTGCATCTTCCCAGCTGCAAACTTGCATTCCCATCATATTAGTAGCCTTCGCCTTGGCCAGCCTCGCCACGAACCACGCTCTATCTTTAGTCCCAGCCAGAGCAGCGCCGCCCATAAACAACGCCCAGAGAAACAGCGCCCGCACTTGCTCTGTCGCCACGTCCATGTCCGTGATGTCGAGACAGAACTTCAGCTGCGAGATGATCGCCTCGGTCGTCATGGCATTGGCGGGAACCCAGCCCAGTTGCTCGCGGAGATGGTAGTCGTAGATGGTCTTGAGGTAGAACCGGGCCCCGATGCAACACACTTCGTCGATGACGGCGTTTCTTTGGTCTTGAGGCCCGTTTACCTCGGGCGGCTGGTGCGCGAATAGATGGTGTTGGATTGGCGAGAGGAGTGTCATGTGAGTGAGGTGCATGGTGGTGGTGTTCAGGAGTGAAGTTAGGTTTTGCAGCTCGCCGAGTATGCCGATGAGATCTTCTTTCATGTCAAACTTGATGATGAGGTCCTGCAGGTAGGGGGAGAGTGCTGGGTTAGGCTGTATGGGTGATGAAGGGCGCGGGTATAAATTTCTCGTTTCTTGACGAGAGAATCGGGGCTGCGAAAGCATGCTGCTGCAACCGAAGAGATTTGCTCTGGTTTACTGTCAACTGAAGTTCAGCGCTGGATGCTGGAGATGAGGTTATGGTACCTGTAGATTTTGTTCTTGACATCGTCATTCAAGGTTGCAAGTCCTCCCTTGATCTCTACCATTTTTTGAAGGCCGTCCATATGAAGAATCCAATTCGCAAAATTTCCTGTTATGCTCTGTGAAGAGTTTTGGTTGCTTAGCTTGCCTCGTTCTTAGTTGGTATGAAATGAAGTGTTTACCTCAAAGTCTGCTAGATGTGCAACAGCAAGGAAGGTCCCGTCGGATAGCTCTGAGTGGGAATCTTGTAGTCTCGTGCTAACCAAACGACATACCTCCTTCATGTGTTTGGACTTCACGGGAGATTCTCTCCGTTTCAAAAGAAGGTCTTGGGTGATTACTGTGCCACAAAGGAGTGCATGAAATAAAGCTGCGTCTGATAATCCCAGTTGTAAATATCCTGCAACTTTTCCAGGTGAGGCGTGCACTTTCGTAGTCATAGCAATGTCTATAGCGAGCATCATGCGTTAAAAGAATAGTGTCTTGAAGATTCTCCAGAAATATATATGATCTTGAACAGAGAAGATGAGCAAGGGGCACTTACATTGTTCCACAAGCGAATACATATATGATTCCATTTTGATTGGGAATATCGGAACAGAATCTAGCGATAAGAATGGTTGGTGAAGGCTGGGTGTTACTTGCAAAGGCAAATCTTTCGTTCTCTTGTCTGTGACGAATCCCACTTCCGCAGACCTTTCGATCGAATTTTGCTCACCATGTTTACGACGTTGAGGATCTCGATTCACAGGAGCTCGAACGTTCCTTTTTGTCTTTCTGTCAAAACGTGCTGGGCGGGTTACATTGACAAATTTCACGGGTTTTGAGTCAGCTTTTGCTGTTTTGCCTCTTTTGGACTGTGCAAGGCTAGTAGTGTCTATCACGATATCTGCATCAGGCTCGGCTGGTAATAAGACAGGAAATAGTCGTGGGTTTGATTTTACCTGCTATATGCTCATGTGTATTGGATGCAACGATCGGCTCTTGCCAACAAATTTCGCGGGGTGTTTTGTCCTCTTCTTTGCTGTCAAAGATGACTACTAGAGGACGACC
Source organism: Lachnellula arida (assembly GCA_007821475.1). NCBI lineage: Eukaryota > Fungi > Ascomycota > Leotiomycetes > Helotiales > Lachnaceae > Lachnellula > Lachnellula arida. The sequence goes on along the minus strand of QGMF01000094.1, from coordinate 2,357 downwards.
GCTGGGATGGCGAAAATAGCCGTTCTGGTCTCTTATCACCTCAACTGGATTATTCATGCTATGGAGAGGCGTGCAATTGCAGGTTTGAGTCGATGAAATCGGCGCGAATAGCTTGAGGCTATAGTTTGTACGTCCGTATTCTCTCACGTGCCGGCTTCTTAGTAAGAACACGGGGGCCCGACGATAATTAGCGTGCAGGCTAGGCTAAGGTAGGCAACGCGCATTTTTTAAAGGTGGGTCGGGCGCCGTGTTCTCTGCGAAGCCTCTGAGACGTTTCGGGTGATGCTTTGGTGTAGAATGCAATAATTTAAACCTCACTTTTTAAACACTTCGCATTTATACTACACCTACTATTCCAAATCACTTCGTGCCCGAGTTATATAGTAGATACGCTATTTTTCTATACTTTCTCTTATTTATATAATATTCTCTCTTCTATTAATATACGAAGTACATCGTCCCGCGTAGCGACTTTTTTTTTCTGTCAAGGATTTTAAATTTTTTGACTTATACTTGAACGCCTTTTCTAGTCTTATAACCACGCTAGCTTAGCGTAATGCGCAATAGCCCCTAAGGGTTATATTTACTATTAGATCCTCAGACAAGTGTTTTTATAATTATCGGACGAAAATTCGTGGATTACTAGCTAGAAACGTAATAGCTTAAGGTTTTTTGATTGATTTTGCAATAAATACGCTTCTTATTCTATAACTATACTAGCCTAGCGTAGTAAAAAGGGTTCCTAAGGGTTATATAGCTTATATAAGCCTTAGACAAGTGTTTTTATAATTATTAGACGAATATAAGTAAAATACTAGCTAGAAACGTAGTGAGTTTTATTTATTTAATTGATTTTCACGCCGAATATGCTTCTTATTTTATAACCACGCTAGCCTAGCGTAGTAAAAAGGGTCTATAAGGGTTATATAGCTTATATAAACCTTATACAAGTGTTTTTATAGTTATCGGACAAATATAAGTGAAATACTAGCTAAAAACGTGGATTTTGGGCGATTTGGTAGGAGCTATGCGCGCGTATATCTTAGCACGCCCGCGTATTCTCTAGTACTAGGAAATATATATAGATTTAATAAATTAATAACGCTTTTAGCTTAGGGCTAGGGCTATTTGTGGTTAAGTTAAATTAAAGAGAAAAACTAGGGCTTTTAAATAGCTTATTTACTTTTTTTATTTTTTTTTTATTAGAGGTTAATATATAGCATTTTAAGTAGTAGGCGGTCTACACCAAAAAAGCGGTATTTGGGTGTCAAAATCTCCCATATCGTCTCAGACCCTAGATTGGGCTCGTGGTGTGTGGGGGGAATGGAAGGGTGTGATTGGCTAATAGTGTAGTGGAGCAGTAGAATTGCGCTAAATAGTTAAAAGTGGGCCGGTTCCCGTAAAACACCACGTAAAGCCCAATCTAGGGTCTGATTCATGAGACAACGTCCGTATGGCTATGTGGGAAAACATCATTGACTCAGCGCTGTGGCTGTGGTCATGCCCCATCTAGGGGTCATACTAACCGGAATAGGGTAGGTGTCAAATAGTCATTTGTCACGGAGTTTGCAGTCTCTTTATTTGAGTATAGATAATTCTATGGGAAAGATAGGTAATGTTCAAAGTACTTGCTCTTAAAGGTTGTTGAAATTATATAGTGGAACCCGGTTGACTTGTGAAGCCTAATAAGTATATCCTGCTTTTCAAAACAATACTAACCTCCCTCCTACTTTTTCCTTCCCTCGCCAAGATAGTAGTCAGGCAAAGCTGAGTGCATTTTTAGTATTAGTATATAAATTAGTTCTCGGCACATATATAATTTTGCTTTCCCCAGCACTACTTACATGGTGTCAGGGAGTCAAAGTGGGTGGGAGGCTTTATGCCAACGGGTAATTCCCGGGGCTAGTATGGCACTATAGTTTAAGGGCAGCCCTATACCAACAACTGAACAAACTGCAGTTCATATACCTGGGAAATCTTAAACGCGATACCTGACAGTTGGTGTAGTTAGTGCGTGAAAATGTACCGAAGTCACTCAAGCCCTATTTGCTAAGCCTGCAAGGCTTGAAACCGCTGGAATCATAGGCTTGCGGTGGCAGGCAGGAAAGCTTAACCTTTTGAGGTTCATGCTGCTTACAGTATCGCTTATAGCGTCTGATTACTGCCGCGTTCAAAACTCCCATCTCGTTGTACCGTCGAAGGTAACAGAATTTACCTAGATAGGTAGGCATGGGAAGAAATCAAAGAAGAGAGAAGCAATAAACAGCCAAGGCTGATGGGGTACATGCCACAGAAGTCGTACGAGCTTGAGGTACTGAGGCTGGGTAGGTACTACGAAGTTAAAAAAATGCATGACT
>QGMF01000093.1:0-69231 GCA_007821475.1 Lachnellula arida | reverse complement strand
TCCCCACCTCCCAGCACAGCAATCTCAGCCCCAAACACAAACGACCAAATACTACAGCAAACAACTCGACAAGACTCTATCTCTGCCCAGATAGGAACTCCTTTACAAGGCTTCCCAGAAGCCCAAATACCCTCTTCGTCCCAGATCCTCGGCCGTCGTCGCCGTCGAGATCTCTCTCCAACTTCGGAAGCCCAGCCAGACATTCACGAGAGTCCTAGGGGCTCGGTGGATGAACATCAGGCTGAGAACGAGCACCGCACAAAGAGAAGACGACAGGGTTCTAGAATGCGAGCAGAAGGCGAGAGTAGCAGTTCCAATGGTACTTCGAGGCCATTCTCAAATGGATCGGGCCCATCCCCTCTACATAAGGCTGCAGTCTCAAATTCTGCAAATGGAATGCGAAAATCTCCCTTAGCCATGAATGGCTCTTCGAATACAAATGGGCACTCCGCTGGAAGTGGCAAGCTGAGACCATCATATTTTGGACACGACCGAGAAGAAGTGACAAGGATTTTAATACAAGCTTTGACCGACTTGGGATATGATGGCAGCGCTTTAAATCTTAGCCAAGAAAGTGGATATGATCTTGAGAATCCTTCTGTTGCAGCCTTTCGAACCGCGGTCTTACAGGGTGGTTGGACTGAAGCCGAGGACTTGTTATTTGGGCGCTCAACAGATGAAGGCGGTGTCAGTATCAACGGGAACGGCCTGGCTTTGCAAGATAACATGGACGAGAATGCTATGCGCTTTGGTCTAAGGCAGCAAAAATTTCTGGAGTTATTGGAACAGCAAGAAACTAGCAGAGCTTTATCGGTTCTGCGTTTAGAATTGACGCCCTTGTACCAGGACGTTGCCAGACTCCACCAGCTTTCAAAGTAGGTTATCATACATAGCATATATTCAGAACAAACTAACTCAAACAGCCTACTAATGTGCCAATCTACCGAGGATCTCAAAATTAAGGCAGGGTGGGACGGCGCCCAAGGCGAATCACGGCATACCCTTCTTTCAGAACTTTCAAGTGAATTCCCTGACCCAGATAATAGATATAAAGACTGACAAAATCTAGAATGTATATCCCCTTCAGTCATGTTACCTGAACGTCGACTGGCTATATTACTGGACCAAGTAAAACGAAATCAGATATCGAGCTGTCTATATCATAACACAGCGGCCTCTCCATCATTATACCAAGACCACGAGTGCGACGCCACGAACTTTCCTATGCAGCCCGTTCTTGAGCTCACTAAGCATGCCAGTCAAGTGTGGCTAGTGAAATTTTCGAATGATGGTTTGCGATTAGCAAGCTGCGGCGGAGACGGTTCTGTCATAATATATGATGTAGGGTCATTCGAAGTCCAGCGTGTTCTCTCGGACCATGAAGAAGGGGTGGCATCTTTTGCCTGGAGTCCAGATGATTCAATGATGGTTACATGCTCACAGGACAGGAAGGCTCGCTTATGGGATGTCAATGTAAGCGTCAGAGGTTGAACCGTATTTGATGGTTGCTGACCTCTTCATACAGACCGGAACGATCAAAGCTATAATACCTCGCTTTGGGGAGCCCTCCACCAGTTGTGCTTGGGCTCCAGATGGACAGACATTTGTGGTTGGATGCCTCGCAAATGAGCGTAATTTATGCCAATACGATCTCAATGGAGAAGAAGTCTACGACTGGGGGCGAAACCATCGAATACAAGATATTGCCATCACTCCAAATGGCCGCTGGTTGGTTGCCATGGATCACGACACACATATTTATGGCTATAACTTTATAACACGAGAGCCTGTGTTTGAGATGAAGATGAAATCTCGGTTAAGATCAGTAAGCATAAGTCAAGACTCGCGGTCTTTATTAGTCAACATGAAGGATGGCGAAGCTCAGATCTTAGATCTGGAGAGACAGACCGAGGGTCCTATTCAGGTATTCAAAGCTGGGAATCAAGGTGGGGAAGATGTTATCAGAGCCACATATGGTGGTGCTAATGAGAGCTTTGTGACTACTGGGAGTGCTGGTATGTTCCGGTTTCTAGCTGTCTTGCAATTAGTACTGACTTGTTTCAGATGGCAAAGTGTATATCTGGCACCGAGAGAATGGCCAACTGATTAAAGAGCTCGACGGTCATCCTGGGGGGTGCTGCAGTGCGGTATCCTGGAACCCAACAAATCCATGCATGTTCGCCTCATGCGGCGACGACGAGAAAGTCCGAATGTACGTCACGCCTTCCCCCCTACACCAATTTCCAAAAATTTACTGACAAGCTTCCCAGATGGTCCAACGAAGGCACCGCCCTCCCAACCTCCAAAATTGCACGACCAGAATCTAACGGCTGGTAGTAAATAGCCCACAAACACTTTTGAGCAGCATGGCATGATTGGTATATCGGCGCAAAGGGTTTGCAAGACTGGATTTCCTACGTATTCTGATAGGGGCATTTATCTACGGTGTTCGGGCATTGATCAATGCAAGCGGACTGGAGTTATTACTCTCGTATGGCTGTTTAGACACGAGGCAGGTAGTGCGAATAGAATCAATGGCACTTAGGTAGAGCGAGGAAAGGGACGGTGTATGTAGAGCGAGCGAATGCTACTCCATCTGAACAAATTTAAGATAAACTTATACATATATTGTCCACTACACTTCATCAGCCCAAGGGATCGCGCTCTGCGCCCCCTCCTTTTCCACCGTGCGTCCCGCAGCTCTACAAGCGCCCTTTACATCTTCCTCCCCCACCACACCCCCCTTCCGCACCACGCTTACTGCATACGCACCAACAAACGTATCGCCTGCCGCTGTTGTATCGACAACCTTCTTTACTTTCTCCGCCTTGACAGAAATGCCCTTTTCCATCCCCGAACTCTGAAAGAAAGCTCCTTTTGAACCTAATGTAACGATAACGTTCTTCACGCCTTTGAACAGGAATTCAGACGTAACGACATCCCAATCAAAACCCTCAGCCTCAACATCGGCAACAGAGCGGGATGTCAAGATCGCAGCTTCAGATTCATTGACAATCAGATGTCCCAATCCCTTGAACACATCTTCAGGTAACTTGACAGCCGGTGCTGGATTCAGAAGCACATCCACGCCTGCTTCTTTCGCCGTCTTGATAATTTGCAACACGGTCTCGAGTGGGATCTCCAGCTGCAGGATCACCAAATCCGGCTTGGGCACGCCGAGAGAAGAGACCGAGGCAAATGAGGAGGGGAGCAGAGAGTGGTTTGCGCCGGGTGATAGGAGGATGCGGTTTTCGCCGGTGGTTTCTTCGACGAGGATCACGGCGACGCCGGTGGACTGGCCTTCTGCGACGGTGATGGATGATGTGTCGATGAGGGAGGATTGGAGGGATGTGGTGAGGGAGGGGCCGAACTCATCGGCGCCGACGGAGCCGAGCATGCGGACCGTGATGGAGGAGGGGGCCGTGGGGTTTGGGCGGGAGAGACGCGCGCATGCTACGGCTTCTGGGTTGTGGGGTTAATATGAGGGATGGAGCTTTTATACTTATGAAAGGAACTTTACTTACGGTTTGCACCTTTACCACCAGGCCCCGTGCTAAATGAAGTCGCAGTCAAGGTCTCACCCCCTGAGGGGACCCGAGGAGTGAGTGTTACCAAGTCGGTGTTAAGTGAACCGATTACTGTTATTGTTTTGGACATGATGACTGAGGGTCGGGCTTGATGGCTGAGGGTGTGAACGTGACTTTCGGCCCAGGCCAATTCTCAGGAATAGGATGACCCGAATGACTAAAATCAAAGGGGTGCCGATATCTAGCGAGCGTTAGTCGATTGTAAAGGGGGCTAGGCTAGTTGTCAATAGTGAAGTCCGCACGTGCTCAGAGAACTTTAAGTACAGTACCTACTCGTAGTAGCCTGAAGATAAGACGCGTGTTGAATCGTAAGCTCAACTATGAGACTATGAGGATGAGGTAAAATGATATGTATTAAGGTTGCCTTGAGAAATCCCAGGGATTGATTCTATTGAAATGACGAATCAAGGCTGCATTTGCAGTTCTTCAATACAGAGATACAGAGAGGGGTGAATGAGATTAGGTGGGACTGACTTCAGTCACGGACACCTATATTTATTAGAGTTTGAGACTTGAATCATACAATTTGAAGAGCAACAGAAAAGAGCGACTCACTCAAAGTCTTAAGATATCCGTTTATGAAGTTTAGGTCCTTACAAAACATCCAAAATCTCAACCCAAGCCAAGAGTGGAATATCTGAAGATCCACCAGGCCAGGCCAGGTTTCGACGCAAATTGTGGCGCAGCTGATCCCTGTGTCAAGCCACAGATTCAAACAAACGACGCCAAGCTAAGTTGCGTAGGTAGCCTCCTGAAATTCGAGAGACGAGACAATCTACTCGACCCCCTCCACATTAGACCTCCTTTCTGGCTCCTGCGAGTACACTATTTTACAACCTCACATACACCACATCAAACAGCACTCCTCGCAGATACACCTCTACCATCATGTCCGTGACCGCGTCCGCGCAAGGCGGTATTTCGGATCCGTCCCTTATAACGTTAGATCCCCTGAATGCCCTTCCCCTTTGCGCTCCCTTGCTAACAGACTCTGCAGGCTGGTAAACAAGCTTCAAGATGTCTTCACTACTGTCGGTGTTCAAAACCCTATCGATCTTCCCCAAATAGTGGTGGTTGGGAGTCAGTCGAGTGGAAAGAGTTCCGTGCTGGAAAACATAGTGGGAAGAGACTTGTACAACTGCCTCATGCCTTGATATAGGCTAGTGCTAACACAAAGACATAGTTTACCTCGAGGAACCGGGATTGTGACCAGACGACCACTCGTTCTTCAACTTATCAACCGTGCGGCGGGGACGCAGACAAATGGAACGCAGGATGAGGTGTCTACTGTGACCGATAAGGAGGCAAACGTTGATGAGTGGGGCGAGTTCCTACATATTCCTGGCCAGAAGTTTTACGACTTCAACAAGATTCGAGATGAGATTGTCAAGGAGACCGAGGCAAAGACTGGTCGCAACCAGGGCATCTCTCCCGCGCCCATCAACCTACGAATATACTCCCCGAACGTCCTTACCCTTACCCTCGTCGATCTACCCGGTCTTACAAAGGTACCAGTTGGAGACCAACCTAGAGATATTGAGAGGCAAATCAAGGAGATGGTGCTGAAGCAAATCAGCAAGCCAAATGCGATCATCCTTGCGGTTACTGGAGCGAACACTGATTTGGCCAACTCTGATGGGTTGAAGCTTGCACGAGAGGTCGATCCAGAGGGTCAAAGAACAATTGGTGTTCTAACAAAGGTCGATTTAATGGACGACGGTACCGACGTGGTAGATATCTTGGCTGGCCGAATCATCCCCCTACGATTAGGATACGTTCCAGTTGTCAACCGTGGGCAGAGAGATATCGACAACAAGAAGGCAATCACAGCAGCGCTGGAAAACGAGAAGAACTTCTTTGAGAACCACAAGGCATACCGCAACAAGAGCTCGTACTGCGGAACTCCATATTTAGCGAGGAAGCTGAACCTTATCTTGATGATGCACATTAAGCAAACTCTACCAGATATCAAGGCACGCATATCAGCCTCGCTGCTGAAATATACGACAGAACTTCAAGGCTTAGGTGATTCGATGCTTGGAAACAGCGCAAACATTGTTCTTAATATCATCACGGAATTCTCAAACGAATGGAGGACAGTTCTCGAGGGAAACAGCACGGAGCTTTCGAGTGTCGAGCTTTCTGGAGGTGCCAGAATCAGTTTTGTTTTCCACGAGCTCTACTCCAATGGTGTTAAAGCTGTGGACCCCTTCGACCAAGTCAGAGATATGGACATTAGAACCATCCTTTACAACTCCTCGGGATCTTCGCCGGCTCTTTTCGTTGGCACCACTGCGTTCGAACTCATCGTTAAGCAACAGATCAAGCGTTTAGAAGACCCCAGTCTGAAGTGTGTGTCTTTGGTCTATGACGAGCTTGTTCGAATCCTCTCTCAACTGCTTAACAAGCAATTCTTCAGACGATATCCTGCAATGAAGGAGAAGTTCCACGCAGTTGTCATAAGCTTTTTCAAGAAAGTTATGGATCCAACAAACAAGCTAGTCAAAGATCTGGTTGCCATGGAAGCCTGCTACATTAATACCGGGCATCCCGATTTCTTGAATGGCCACAGAGCTATGGCAATTGTCAACGAGAAGCATTCCTCAGCAAAGCCAGTCCAGGTGGACCCTAAGACCGGAAAGCCCATGCCTGCTTCAGCAACTCCAGTGCGCGCGGCCAGCCCAACCCTGGATCCTATGAACGATCAGAACGGAGGGTTCTTCGGGAGTTTCTTTGCCTCGAGAAATAAGAAGAAGATGGCTTCCATGGAAGCACCACCACCTTCTCTGAAAGCATCTGGTCATTTGTCAGAGAGGGAAGGGATTGAGGTCGAAGTCATCAGTAATTCACATTGGCCCCATTTGGAAATATATGCTAACAAAGATAGAACTCCTCATCAACTCATACTATAACATCGTGAGGAGAACTATGATTGACATGGTACCGAAAGCAATTATGTTGAACCTCGTCCAGTGAGTAATCAGGAACCACAGCTCATTCAGCCCGCTGACAGTACATAGATTCACAAAGGATGAGATGCAACGAGAACTCCTCGAGAACATGTATAGAACCGATTCGTTAGATGACCTTCTCAAGGAGAGCGATTACACCGTGCGCCGGAGAAAGGAATGTCAACAAATGGTTGAATCACTATCACGTGCAAGCGAAATCGTTAGCCAAGTACAATAAGGGGGGATTCGATTTGGAATCGAATGAGAGCGGCATCGAGGACCAGTGAGGAAACTCGGATGGCGCACCTCGGAAGGAGTTGACTGCACAGCATATTAATGCTGTCACCCTAGACACTTATCCAGCATTTTTTGATACGATACCTCTCTGGCCGTTTGTTAATGACGTGGAATACATGATGGACGGTGAGGGTGATGAGCGTACGGGGATTTGGGGCGTGTATCCTGGAGGGGGGCATAAGGCGAATTGGCACCGATAGCGAGAGTTGTATGGTTCTATTCATTTCCCGTTCCTCTACTGCCTTCAAACCAGACATACTAGATAGTGCAAGAGATTACCCGTTCCTACTTCCCCAAGCCAACCAATACTTACCCTTTCCCCACACTGCCACTCGCCGCCAAGCCGGGGCTTTGATTTGACAAAAGTACAAGATACGCAAAGGTGTGGTATCATTTCAAGGCTCAGTACTCAGTGCAACGGCCAGCACAGCGGTGGGGGGGGGAGCCCCGTACCCGGATCTCGACATTTCTTTTTCAAATCTCATCTCGTACCACGCCCATCTAGATTCTACATAGATTTCTCCGAAGGCTCTCCGGCGGCGCGCGCACGCTGATTGGGCGCCCCGGAATTCGCCCACCGCTTTTCTGGAAAGAAAGTGCCACGCTGTCATGTAACTGTTACCTGTACTGCCGTGGGCGTTGCGAACCGAACCGGGTGCGCGGATTTTGCGATTTCGCGATTTCGCTGGCCTGTCCCTGTCTTGGCTCCCGACCCGGGTACACAGTGCAGTGCGCTTGTGGCAGGACTTGACGCGCTGCCAGCCCTGTTTGTGCTTGCGCTACACGCTGCTGTCCGTTCCCGCGCGTAGGTTTTCTTTTTCTTCTTCTTTTTCTTTGTGGGATGGTATGTTATGTTGGGGTACGTACGCACGGCAAGGCAAGGCAAGGCAAGGCGAGGCAACGTTGATAAGGGAGGGAGGGGAAGGAAAGGAGGTTCTCGAGGCTACTCCGTATTGCCGTTGAATGAGGCCTCCCGTCTGCCCGCCCGTCCGGGAGTGCTGCCAAGTGGCTAGCCAGCATCGATTGATCAAGCTATCCGTTTCGTTTCTCTGTTGTTCGCACCACCTTACCGTACCGTCACAGACAGATGGACAGGTAGACAGACGGTGCGACGACTTTATCTGGGTTCTAGCATAGCATACGATGGCGATGGCGATGCAATCTTGAATGCAAAGCACGAACCAGTGGTGTGGAGCCGCGTTGCCGAATCAATCAATCGTGCTGTACTGTAATGGAGAGAGACATTGCATCTGCCTGCGTTGCTGTCTGTTCTTGATTGTGTATATAAGGGCGGTGAGTAGAATAGGGAGATGTGGAAAAGAAAGGAAAAAGACTTTAAGTTTCATCGAAAAATACTTAAAGTTTCATCATCTTTCACTTAAAGTCTCATCATCTTTCACTTCTCATCACGTCACATCACATCACACCACAAAAAGCTTCCGGGAAAGAAGAAAAGGCCTTTGATACATACACCGCCTTGCTGCCTTCTCATTGCTCTCTTATTCTCCGAGGGGCTTGCTTGCCCCGAGCCAAGTTGCTTTTTCGTCCCAAGTACAGACCGAGTACAGACGCATACGAGCGCTTGGACGGAATAAAGTCTCACTCTGTAAAAGAGCTTTCGTCATTTTTCGTGAGAGATACGAGGAGGGAGGAAAGGAGGAAGACGAGATGGCTGTGTCGAGAGAGAATCTTCTGTCTGCGGGAAACGCTCGAAGCAACGACATTGCCCCACGAAAATCCCCGAGAGCAGACTGTGGTATCCAGACCAGCCCGCCGAGAAACATGTCGCGAGGAGATCCGCCTTCCCCGCCTCGGCCACCGCCCCCGAGTCCTTCAAGAAACCTTACGTTCAGTGGTGAGAGAGTGGCGGTCTGAAACGTATGTTTTTGAGTTTTTCACGTGCTTGAGAGTTGCAAGAAAATGCTAACGAGAAGTCTAGAAGCCCTTGGATTTAGACGCACAATGAAAGAAAAAAGCGATGAAATGCGAAGAAAACAGCAAGGAAAATGGCGCTGCAGATTGAAGTGGATTGGGAAGCCGAATTGGGAATGGGATATAATGAGGAGCGTGCAATGACCGGGTACTTCTCCACTGTTGGTGTCTGGTAGACTGCATAGCTTTGGGCGTCTATAGATGGGATGGCTGCTTGATTTTTTTGTTTGGAAGGAAAAACGTATGGATATGGAAAAGGGGACAGTAGTATGGATTCGGATAGTAGTAATGGCCTCGATCATAATTTCGAAGATGGTTTCTTCACCAAACCTCCATTCTCCACCTCGAAATCTGTTCCACGTTTCCAGCCTAACCATTTTTTTAATGCCTCCTCTCCTCCTTGGCCGGGGGATAAAGTTGTTCCTGCATAGCTCCCTCCCTTGATTCCGGCTCCTTGACCGGTAGATGGGTCTCGCGATTCTGGACCGGGGGACAGCGCAAGACTTGGTGATCCTCGAAGCGTGACAGCTGGTCTTTGGTCTCCTTCCTTACTAGGATCCGTCCGCAATTCGTGATAATCGAAAACAGGCGTACAACACGCATCCGTCCCATCAAAGACCTTCTCCCACTCGGCTCGTGTCCTGCTCTTGAAAATCCGCGTAAACGTCTCTCCCAATGCAGGCCAGGTATTCCTATCCTCTCTACCTTTCTCAATACCCTTGCCCTCAAGTCCCAATCCTCGGATCAACTGTTTGAAGAATTGGGGTTCTATAGCCCCAACAGCCATATACTTCCCATCTTTCGTCTCATAAGTATCGTAAAACGGACTCCCCCCATCCAACAAATTCTCCCCCCTAGGCCGATTCCAAGTCGGCGTCTCCATCAACATCCGGGGAAATGTAACAAGATACGAACTCCCATCCACCATATTCGCCTCCACAACCTGCCCCTTTCCACTCTTACCCCTCTCAAGCAGCGCGAGCAAGATCCCTTGGAACAGCGTTGCTCCACCCCCAGCAAAATCTCCCAATATATTAGCAGGAGGCGTAGGCTTCTCGTGTTTCCGCCCGAGCAAGGAGAGGGCCCCAGATACAGCAAGGTAATTGATATCGTGCCCCGCCATATCTCTATACTTCCCATCCCTCCTAAACCCCGTCATACGCCCAAGAATAATCCCTGGATTAATGCCCAGCAAGACATCAGGGCCCAGCCCCAGCTTCTCTAGCACACCGGGTCGGAACGGGTCAATTACAATGTCTGTGGTGGGTAGCAGGGCCTTGATGAAGGCGATGCCCGAGGGCGATTTCAGGTCCACGGCTATAGAGGATTTGTGCCGGGTGAGGAGGTCGGCGGTCGGTGCTGGGTTGGGGGACGTTGTGCTGCGGTCGACGCGCAGGACTGAGGCGCCATTGTCGGCGAGGAGGAGGCCTGCGAAGGGTCCTGGGTGGGAGTGTTAGTTGAAGCTTTGTCAAAAGGAGGGGTAAGATGTGCCTGGGGCTAGGCCGGCGAATTCGAGCACGCGGAGACCGTTTAGTGGGGGTGGAGATGGCATTTTGATACAGATGTTAGGTTATCCAATCCAGAGTGTATAGAAAGTGTATCATGACGGGCCTGGTTATGAGTGAGATAGGTGTTGATTGATGTGATGGATAGCGAGGCTATGTTTTCCAGAACCGAGGTCTTCGGCGGCGGGGGAATATTTGTCGCCAAGCACCAGGGATTATATATATTGGTTTTCTAGGTTTATGGTCTCGGAATTTTCGGGATGTGCTATGTAGGAACACTTGAACAGGTCCTTTTTACTGGCTTCGTCTCTTAAATGGTAGCAAAGGAGATTAGAAGCAGAGTTCTTTCGCTCTTAAACCCGCTTGGGGTAATTTGGTAGCTGGGTTTCATTTTCACGCTTCTGAAATAATTAGGAGCATAGTTCGCATGCAATACCGGCTTTGCAGCCGGGGTTTTATTTGTATATATATATAATTAAAATCCAGTCAAAAACAACGCAACTCCGAAAACAATGCCCGTGTCAAATCATAACCCAAGAGCAAAGCCAGCTCTAAGTCCGCAAGTCTATATCATCTATGAAGCATTAAACATTACGTCTCTTGAAACCATCTAGTTCACCTCGATCAAGCCAGGGCCTGCGAGAGTATTCGCCGAAACGGTAACCACGCTGGAGATGTCACTGTTGGAGGGAACCACAGCCGCGAGTGTCAGGCCATTACCGAAGGCAACGCCATCGAAGGGGAAGCTGGCCTCGAACGAGATTGTAATGCCGTCTGATCCAGTAGCAAGCTGGACATTCGTGAGTTTCTCAGATATTGGGGCGTTCTGTTGGTTGATGTAGACGAGAGAAAGACCAGACCAGTCATTGTTTGTACCCTTCCACTCAGGTTGAACCTCGCTTGCCACGAAGCTGAATTGGACGTTCTGAGTTTGGGGCATAAGGTTGCCACCGTCGGTGTTCACGGCAAGTGGGGCGAAGATTGCAATGCTCTTATCAGCAGTGATGTCTGCGAGATTGGGGCAGGAGCCTGGGACGACGAAGTTCTGGTTCAGGGCAGAGAAGGCGAAGTTTCGAGTACCGGCAGTCAAGAAAGGAAGGGCGCTGGGGATCTTCTTGTTCTTCTTGTCGAATTGGCGGTAGAATCCATTTTGCTCGCCCTCTTGGCCAATAACTAGAGAAGAGGTTAGTCTCAAATGACGACTATGGAGAAGTAGTCTTGCTTACCTGCACCAACACCTCTGATAAGACTATTGTCGCCGTTGTTTGCGAATCCCGTCTGAAGGTCTGGCAGGGTAGCAAGAACGATGTCTGTGAACTTGGACGCAAGCGCGATGGCATCAGTTAAGTTGGTTGTTGGGAAGACATATTGGCAAGGTTCGATGGGGTTCTGTTTGTTTGCTTTGAGCCCGTTATTGGCGTTCAATGCGTGAAGCTCCTCTTGAGCCTGAATGGCAGTCAAGCCATCCAGAAGATACTTTTGGGCTGTCCCATTGTTCATCTTGAAGCCATCTCTACCTGCGGTGATGTTGTTGATGAGGGATGTAAAGAATGCAACCTCAAAAAGCTCATTGAAAGCAATAAAACGCAAAGAAGTCAACTATAAAAATATCAGTATACGCTTTATTTATGGTTCAGGACCTGAGGAGCCGAGCCAAGATATGCTTCCAAGGCTCGGCTCCCCGCAAGACACGAACATCATAGGCAGAATACAACTTACTGAATCGGCGCTGGGAGCTTTCGCACTAGCATTCTTGGCAGCAGCAGCAGCAATGGGAAGACTTCCGTGGGCTGCTTGTTCGATGTTGGTGATATTATCCGGATTTGGGTTAGGGAACCCATTGTGCAAGGGGTCATTATCGAAAGTAAAAGCACTGGTGGGAGCGGCAGAAGCTATTGAAGCAACGCAAGAGAAAACCAAAGCTGCTGCAGAAACAGAACGCATTTTGATATTTTTTGTTGGTTTTTAGATTTTGGAAAAGAAATAGAAGATAGGGGGTAGGAAATAGGAAAGAAAAAGAAAAAGATGAAAAGATGTTGCTGTTGGAGAAGATGATGCTGTTGGGATGAGGAGTGAGAAAGAACATGATCAGCGGCTTCGCAGCCGTCTTTATACATGTTTCCAACTCTGGAAACATAGAGTCCCAGCCGTACAGAGACCGCGCTGACCGGCTTGAGCATCCCACGCGAGAGCTGCAAGGCTGGCGGTGCTGATACTGAGTCTTCGATTGCTGCTTAACTAATGCGGCTTTGACGAATTAGCGTCAGATGAGAAAGCCTGGTAGGTAGCGGTTATTAACGCCAGGCGCGGCACTGCCACCACCACTAGTGGTCTTGGCTATTCTGGGGAAGCGCCAAGAATAGAAATAAAAAGGACGGACATTTGTTGGAATCAGCACTAGTAACAGGTTAGAATCCCGGCTCAGATCGGCCCGCGTTTGCTAAGCCAATGAAGTTCTAGAACTACTACCCCACCCGAGCTTTAGGTGATGCTTCACTTGACAGACTACCTAGGTACTCCCTCCCTGATTAGAAGACTTTTCCTATCTGGATCATAATTACACTTGATTTGGAATATACCTAGCTAGGTACATATAACAAAAGGATTTTGTACCTGGTCATGCGAATCGCAAGACCCTCTTTCTTACCTACTGTATTCCATGTTGATGCCCCACCTTCTGCGCATGCATCCTGTAAGGACATTCCGTGCCCAACGACCCTCTTGAAAAGAAGAAGAAAGAAAGACAGAAAGAAAGAAGTCAGAGCATCAACCTCGCGTTCGTTGATTCGTATGGGCATCCATATTATATGCCTCATAGGCTCATACGGTGTTGTGTTGGTGGTGAAGAGTACACTGAACAATGTGCAGATTCGTGGGGGAGAAAGGGCTGAAAGCCTAGAATCAATCTGGGTGAATGCCGAAAAAGCTTGTCGATAGGACGGCACCACAAGATCCCGAGACCAGCGCAGCGCAGCAGAAACCCCACCAGAAATTATGGTGCTGACATTGGATGCCAGTGGAGTGCCAAGTACTCCGTACCTATAGATGAGGAGACCTGGTCGCGCTCAAAATACACGCGGAGTAGGCGCGAGCCGAAACACTGTGCCACTTCCACTCTTGGTTCTGGAGTCTGGACCATCCGAGTCTACCTACCTACCCATTCAAAAAATCCACTTTCGGAATCTTTGATTCCACATCTGAAGCCAGCTGTTATTCGCACTCCGGAGATATCTAAAATCGACATTCTTATGAAGCATTATATGATAAGCTTCAGCTTAAAGCGTGTGCGTATAGCCTTCTACCTACCTTACTTCTCACCAAAACACATGAGCATGATACTGTATGGGGAGACGGCCGCGGGAGGAATTCTTATTGTGGAGAACATGGTAGTGAACTTGCTGAGTACGGTACAGTCAACATGGCAAAGCCTTGAAATGGATGACTAAACCTACGAAGGCCGGTACTCAAACCTGGACTCCGTTGATAGCACGTTTGCTGGTATTTTGCATAGATAGACTCTTCGAGGCCCTGAGGATCCCGCACGTGCGCTTGCAAGAAAAGGTTTGGGGTTTCTCAGCCGTCAGACCATTGATTACAAAAGTAGCATGGCAGAGGTAGAACCTCAATCCGGCTCGCTTGAGGATGGTTTGATTCCTGGATTTACCAGCCTGGATGGGACTGAGATGGGGAATGAGAGGTCAAGTCGGCAGTTTTGGTCGATCCTATGGGAAATGCGGCAGGAATTATAAAGGGGAAAGCCTGCCAGATTGAAGAGTAATGACTAGATGGAAGAATGGAGGAAGGGTGCCTCGATTTAGGGTTGGGGCCCGAATGAAATAGAATGCAGCATGTTGAATCGACGAGGGTTCCAAAAGAGAAGCCTGAGAATATTCAGCGGATCTAGTTGAGAAGCAGAAAATAGTAAGCTTTGGTAATTAATATTGTATTACGGTAGGAAAGTACCCTTTCAAATAGCCGCGCTCTGGCGCCCGTTCTTCGTATTCGCTCTCCAAACATTACCGTCCAAATTTCGACGTATTATACACGCAATTGTCATTAGATGCAAAGCATTGATAAAAATGTTGCGTGCCCCTCATTATCCGTCCCCATTATCATCCTCGGCATCAATTCCCATCTCGGCTTGTAGAAGGTCCAACTGCCGTTGCAAATTGTCTGCCTGCTGCCGAACAGTCCTTATCCCGCTTTGAATCCCTCCAATGACCCCAAATATCCTTTTTTGTTTATGCCGCGGAAGAGTATCGATGAGAGGTGGGAATGAATTAGAAGTTGGTTGGAAATTTTGAGGAGGAATGGGATCCACATGGAGGGGTGCCCTTTCTTGCGGCGCTTGTTGCAAGAGCTGTGTGCTGGGAGACATCGAATTCGTTGGCTCCCTCTCTTGGGTCCCTGTTCCTAGCCTTCCATTGTAGGAATTCGTTGGAGCGCTATATTGTCCACCAAAATTGTTTTGTGTTTGGCTCGTAAGAGCCGCTCGCCCAAGGTTGCTTTGTGTCTGAAAGGTGGGTGCCACCCGCTCTTGCCAATTTGCAGACTTGTCTACTTGATACGTATAATTCGACGGAGTAGCTTGGCCACCTACCAGGCGATTGGAGGCAGGGATATTCGATGGCGTAAACCCAGACGGCGAGCTTTGCCCGGGCTGTATGTAGTTGGAGTAATTTCGCGTTTGTAGCTGGGCGTTGTGAACCACTGCTGGGGGAGGAGTCGACCTTTTCCGCTTCAAGGAGCCTTCAGGTTGGTTATATCCGCCCAGGGTAGGCGTCCGTGATTGTTCAAGCTCTATAGACTTGCTGAGAGATGGGCTTTCTGTACTCCTCGTTAGCAGAGATCAATGCAAACTGAGTGGTACAACCATACCGTCTTTCCCGGTTCTTAGACTACATAGATTTCCTCGTGTAGCCATCTGACAGGTGGAACAGGCACCGTGAAAGAAGTCTTCTAGAGATACGCATAGCGAGAAACGGCCAGATCCAGTCGCACAGTGGCTGCATGGCGGATTATTGACATTGCCCCGCGTTGAGAGCAGGAAGGCTCCCCTTGTTTGAGTCCGCGGGCTGTCCGTCGACTTATCAGGAGGTAATTCTTTTCCATTGACCCATGGTATCGGTCTCAGCTCAGGGAGAACACGTAGGCCGCTGAGAGAATCTATTCCCGGTTTGCGCCCACCGGAAGAGGATACGTCGTACGCGATGGAGACATTCTGGGCACCTGAGGTAGATGCTCCCAGGTTGAAGTGATCTGCGGTAAAGCGAGAGAGGCTATCGGGAAGAGTGTTATAATCGTTTTTCTCGTTTTTCGGAGGCATCTCGAAGGATCGCTCTTGGAGTACTTGTAGAGATGTTGACAACCGAGAAACGCGCCGGCCCTCCAGACGAGACGTCACTCAAATCATGCTTCACATGTAAAGCTGCATCTCAGATGTCCCAGTGATCGAGGGCCTCGCACAACCCAATCCAGGACCAAGTTACAGTATACTGTATCCGATAAGTACAGCAAAGTGTAGTACAGTACAGCTCTGGAAAAGTACAGGAGTATCTTGTCCCAAAGTCTATTTATAGTACGTTCCTGTGCCACCTCTTCCCCTACTACTCGTAACTCGTACAGTATTTGTCCATCAGACCAGTCCACGCGTCACGCGACAATGTTAATTAGGAAACGATGTCTTCTCTGGGATTGGACCAATACTGCTAATATTCCGGCTTCTATTGAGAATGTCAATTTCAAAGGACAAATATGTTCAGTTGCCAATTGGAATGCTTGGGCCCCTCCTGAGCTTAAAAATCGACTCCCCTTTCGACCTACCGTCCGTGGAATGGAACAGCTCACGGATAGCAACGAATGGTCTATGATAGCGAATAACGACCATGCCATTATCCACTTCTTCAACGAGCCAGAACGTGCCGGAATCTCAGCAAAGTTGGCGGCGGACATGTGGAAGGAAAAGATGGTCCCCTTGAGGAGCACTAAAGGGAAGAAGATTGTTGGTCCGGGTTGTGCAAGTGATCCTGCTGGAGAAGCATGGCTGGATGACTTTATGCGAAGAGTCCAAGAACAAGGGGAACCCCCAGATTATCTCGGCCTACACTATTATGGTCCAAATGGGGCTGCAGCAATTCAGTACCTCGAGAAGATGTAAGCTCGCCATGTCCTACACCTCACAAATATTAACATGAGGGAATAGGCACCAAAAGTATCCAGAGTACCAAGTTGTCGTTTCTGAGATAGCTGCCATTTCAAGAGTCAAGAAAGAAGTTTTTGCATTTACTGCTCAAGTGGCAAATTGGATGGACCAGTGTCCTTGGATTTTCGAATATGCTTTCTTTGGCTGTATGGCAAAGGTTGCAGACGATTTTGTTAGCCCCGAAGCGCAACTGATGAATTCTGATGGAACTTTGAGGCTGTTGATGGTTAAGCTCATGAATGAACAGCCGATGTCAGAACTATGACCAGTTTAAAAGCTTTCCAAGAATTTGAGGCTTCTCCAATAGGTCAAAGAATGAATTTTATCGCGGAACGAGGCAGTGTGTATCCGACGTTCTCGATTTCTCGATTTTAAGGCAGAGATGTTAAGTCTATGGATTATTGAACGCGGTCTATCATTTCCCCACCTGAGTTGCGAATTCTACTGTATAAACAAGCATCGTGGCTTGAGGATTACTGATGGTTCCGAATGTTTGAGCTGCAAGCATCTATATCTCCTTTCGCTTTGCTTGTTGAGCTCTAATTACTGATCTATCCGGTCCGATTCTACCATATTCTACCAACTGACAACTGGATTTCTGTATTCGAACTATACTAGGCTTGAATTGATATTCGTCAATTACTCTGGGTTCATAAATCCAAGCCTGTTCACCCGTGAGTCACTCTAATATTCACGTACAAACCAGGTTATACGTGAATCAGCACTAAGATGAACGAGAGGACTCATAAATGCTTAAGATTCAAGTTCTACCTTTCTAGAACATCGAGCTTGCTTAAAATCGAAACCTGAGCTTTCATCACCTGTTTTGGGAATTACTCTTCAATTTTGCATCCACTTCAAATTAAGCAATCTGGTATATTTGCTGGTATCAAACCATGGTCATCCCTGAATCCAACCTCAGTGCCACAAACCAGGCAATAGATTATGGAGGCGAAAAGAACGCAAACACTGATGGTTCCCCCGCCGTCAACATTCCTGGGCTTGAGCCCCAGAATGTCTCAACCGAGTCAAAGAAACCCTTCAAGTTCAAGGCCACTGTCTTCATGCTCTGCCTAATTTCAGTGGTCGTGGCAATGGATTCAGTCATCGTTGCTTCAACACTACCAGCTATCACGGTTGCACTGAAAGGGACAAGCCTCAAAGCGTTCTGGGTTGGGACATCGTATTTGTTGGCACAGACGGTGGGTTATCCCTCCTTGTACTTTCAAGAGACTGTCCAGCAAATTGGCTAACCCAAATCTTCAGGTCACAGTGCCCATTTACGGTACGATCTCGAATATCTTGTAAGTTGAATAAAGATGTTATTGCTAGAATCGCGGCTGACACACCGAACAGCGGCCGGAAGTGGGTGATGATTTTTGCAACTGGTTTGTTCCTCTTCGGCAGCATCCTGTGCGGCTGTGCTCAAAACATGAACTGGTTGATCGCCGCGCGTGTTGTACAAGGGTTCGGTGGTGGGGGATGTCTAACGCTTACGACGGTTATCATCAGCGACATCACGACCCTGAGGGAACGGCCGAAGTTTTTGGCTATGGGAGCATTCGTGTGGGCTCTGGGTACAAACATTGGGGTTCGTGGTATCTATAAGCTGTAGATACGATTATCGCTAACATAGTATTGATTTTAGGTCCCTATTGGTGGAGCAATAGGGGAATACTCCTCGTGGCGATGGGTCTTCTGGATCAACATTCCAATCTGCGTGATTGGTATCGCAGGTCTCATCTATGCGCTTCATTTGCACCAGGAAATATCGTCTCTCCGCTCCAAGTTGGCTCGGATCGATTTCCTTGGCATGGCAGTTTTCATTGCAGCAACAACACTGATGCTTTACGGTCTGACCACTGGTGGTACATCTGATCCATGGGACTCCGCGAAAGTTCTTGCTCCATTGATCATTGGATTTTTCGGGCTCGGTGTGTTTTTCATTATTGAATGGAAAATCTCAAAGGAGCCCATGGTCCCTGTCCGGATTTTCTCGAACCGGAGTGGTAATACTGGATTTTTTGGTGCATTTATACACGGGCTTGTGTTATGGGCATTCGCGTACTATCTGATTATATTTGTGGGTCCCCATTTTTGGGGCAAATCCAAACAGCTAACGCGAACAGTTTCTTGGGGCTCGCCGTGATGCTCTTGTCAAGTCTTCTGCGGAGACTCTACCCGGCAGGCAAGGCTTCCATTCCAAAGCCCGAACTGATACTGATTTTCAAACAGCGCTCCAGTCGCATTGTCAGCCGTTTTTTGCGGCATCTGGGTTTCCAAAACACTCAGATTCCAGAAGATGACCTGGTTGGCATGGGTGTTGATCGTTACTGGAACCGGCCTCAACGCTTTAATGAAACCAGACTCCAACGCGGCGGTTTTATTTGGGTTACGTGTAGTCCCAGCAATTGGCGCCGGTTTCCTTTTTCAATTACCAGTCTTTGCAGTACAGTCTACAGCCAAAGACGACGACCTAGGAATTGCTACCGCAACGACAACCTTCTTTCGAAGCGTGGGGGGCGCTTTTGGCGTCGCCATTGGGGGCACGGTATTCCAGAATCAGTTTGACAAATTCCTCAATGAAGCACTTGCAAATGGTACAATCCCAAGACAATTCACTGTTACTGGGGCCCAAGCAGCTGGTGCTTATGGTGCCATCGGAGCCTTCCCAGAACCTGTCATCACTGCTTATCGATACATATACGCCGACGCTCTGAGAACTATATGGTATGTTACCACTGGTATTGCGGGTGCCGGACTGCTTGTCAGCCTCTTTGTGAGGAATGAAAGTATGGACCGAGGGAACAATGCGAAGCAAGCGTTCAAGGTCGAGAAATAGTCGAGTTCAGATCTGGTATAGAGCAAGGGTTTTGCAATTGGCGCTTTATGGGGTTTGTGATTCTTATGCAGTTCATGAGAGAGGAGGACTATATTTGGTTTTCGAGAATGCCCCAGATATTGAATGAAACCCTCTTCAATATTATTAACTAATAGATTGTATGTATCCTCTCCTTATGTGTGTCTCTTCCTTTACTATATTCAAGCAAGCATTATACAACACACCACCCTTCAAAACGCCATCATCGAGTCCAAGTCTGAAGATGCACTTCCGTCCCAGACCGCTACTTGAGTCTCCTATTCCAGTGCGTGATGGCAAGTTGGGCCCGAAAATGCGGTAATCCAAAACGCGGTTGCCCTCCCGGTCATACCAACACGTCCAAAAATCAGATACCATTGGCTGTTTGGTATTCTAGAATTTATGGTGGCTGTCGGGGTTCTTCTCGCTACTGTTGTGGCTTTTGTAATCCTTGTATCCAGAACCAGACACGGAGTTACAGCAGATACGAGCACATCTGCATTAACCTCCTGCAGGAGTTAGCTTCGCTACCTTCTTATGTCCGACGCCAAGTAGTACGGAGTATGACGATGAATTTCCCAGAGAATATCAGGCAAATAGGCACAAGAAGCGTGGATCTTGCGGGCGACTATCTATTGGTTTCAAATGGGATGCAGGCTCCCGTCAAAAATGTCAGAGTCGCCCAGTACCAGCGTTCGGTTACTTATGTTAACCTCGCTGAAGGAGAGAGATTCCTGGCGGGAAACGGCCAGATGAGTTCACCCAGGTCATACAGAATAGCAATCTAAGTTTGCTATTGAAATCCATGGGGGTTGACAGATGCGGTCGCTTCTGATGCCCGTCTTACGATTTATGTTTCCTCGCCTCGCCTCGCTTCGTTCAAAGTTGAAACGGAGTCTAAATTGTCGTCAGTTATAAATTGTCACCTTGAAAGTGGCAATCGGCCTGCGGGGGCATTTTCACCAAGTCACCATTTTTCCCGTACCCAGCGTATTTCCGACTTTCTCAATCTGGTTAGCCAAGTTGACCATCATGAGATTGTTGTTCTGACCTATTTTTGAACGGCCTCTCTTTGTAATCGACTCTAGTTTTCTGATGCCGTTTGTTATAGGTTTTCGTGATAATTCATTTGCCTTGCACTCACTCTTTTCCTGAACATTTGTTAGCCTTTTTGTAGAATTTGCTACTTGATGAAAGCAAACATTGCAGTATATATCTAGACTCAATAACTCGGACCAGATATTTAAAAATATCAAAGTGTCCTCCCTTGATACATTTCCTCGATGTTATGATCTCCATATACCCACAGTCCTCAGCCTTAATACTACCGAAGCACCCAAATAGGTGCCGGTGGCCGCGCTAGGCTTCACAATTCCTCCGCAATTCCTCCGCCCTGATCGCTTAGAGCGGATGTGGCGTTTTGGTGGCATAACAATCCGCCGGGGGCTTGATCGGAGATATTGATTCAAATCCCGGAACAGTCTTGTGAGTGAGAAAGGCGTCAAGCTGATAGCCGATATTTGTAAGGAATAATCAAAGTACGTACCCCATGGTCTTGGTCTTGTATAAAGGCAACACTGTTCTCCCAAAACTTTACTCTGCATCATTCTCCAGCACGCTCTTGTTTTCAATAAAGCCTCATAATCAAACCGGTCGTCATGTCTAATAAGAAGATTCTAGTTGTCTTTGGTGCAACAGGAAACCAAGGTGGATCTGTTATTGATTCGATTTTGAACGATCCTACTACTGCCGCTCAGTTCGACATTGTTGGTGTTACCAGAGATCCCTCAAAGCCAGCAGCGGTTGCTCTTGCAGCACGAGGTGTCAAACCAGTCAAGGCCAGTACGCCTCTGTCACTTACTGAGGAGCGACCTACTGACACATTACCTGGAGGCTGATCTGGACGACAAGGAGTCCTTGCGATCAGTAGTGAAAAATGCCTACGCAGTCTTCGCTGTGACAAATTGGCAAGAAGTTATGAACAAGGAGCGGGAGATTCAGCAAGGAAAGAACATTGCCGATGTCGCAAAGGTAGCTGTGATTCCTATCTATCATTTTAGAATTACTAACATCAGTAGGAATTCAATGTTCAACACCTCATCTGGAGCAGCTTGCCTAATGTCTCGAAGAGTAGGTAGTCTCTTGATACTTTGGGCTCGGAATTCAGCTAAGCAAGCGTATAGTTAGCAACAACAAGTACACCAAAGTACTTCACTTCGACTCAAAGGCCGTTGTCGAGGAATACATTCGTTCCTTGGGTATCCCAGCAACATTCCTCCACCTCGGAATCTTCATGAACTTTCTCTTCTCCAATATTATCCCTACTTCAGAGGGTACCAAGTCCTATAATCTCGCATTTCCTTTTCCCCCTGGGACCAAGATTCCGTTGATATCGGTCAACAAAGACACTGGCGCCTATGTAAAGCACATTTTGCTGAACCGAGAGACCTTTCTTGGTCGCCAAGTCTCGGCTGCCGAAAAGGAGTATGCACCGACCGAGATTGTGTCTATCTTGAAGAACGTCGGTGATGTCGATATATCTCTGCCTGCGAACTACACCGAGGATGACTTCAAGAAGAGACTGACTGCTCTTGGTGTACCTGAATTTTTTCAGGAAGACTTGGCTGAGAATATGAAGTTTATCCATGAGTTTGGATTTTTTGGGGGTCTTAAGCTTGACAATGATGTACGTTCAATCCAAAATTACGCACAGCTATTGAACCTCGTTGCTAATAATGATTAGATTCTGCCCGAACCCTTGGAAACATTTGAGGAATTCGTGGCGAAGAGCTCGGAGATCGCTGCTCTCACATGAAGACCTACTGAGGGCCATGGGAAACCTCGACTATTTCTTCCAAGAGTCCAAGAGTTCCTCGCTATTTAGAAGTAGTTTACTAAATTGATTCATGGAGCCTACCTACACATTGAAGCAGGCCTCTCGACTATCGTCACGTGATCCAACCACAAACTTGACCTCTGATGCAAAATAAAACCATTGAAACTGAGGAAGGAAAATATCTTGACAATAATTCATAGGTATGAAGGTGTCACTGCAATTGAAGCAATTATCTGGCTGGTTGAACAAATTACCAGCCAGGGGAGGGGTTCTAGTCTCGCTCGCTAAAAACTTCCCACCTCGAAAATTTCTAGCGGCGGGTTTTCCTCCACAGCATCCACATAATGCAATAACATGCAAGTTCTCCGTCGAGTGTCTAAACTCAAATCCATTTACCGCAGCTCATCCAGATCACGTAGCACAATGCCTCCCATAAAAGTGATCCCTTTCGCGGACGACTTCGCGAGCGCGGATGAATACATAAACTCACTCTTGCGCTTTTCAGCGGCATCGACCATTTTCCAGACTTTATGCGGCGGAGTTCACATTCTCGATTTCTTCACCCGCGAACCCAGTCTGTACCATAAAGTCATCCCGGAAGAATGGCGCTCGTGGCTCTTGGCGCAGGAGTCGATGGATTTGCTGAATCTGCTCATGCGGGATGACCTGGAGCAGCCAAGAACGGATGATCCCCCTGAGAGTCTGATCATGTATATCAGGGAGATAAGAAAACACTCTTTGCAGAGGACTGTTGCTCACCGTGAGAAAGGCGAGCCGAAACTTCCTAGGCATGTTGCGGTGGGTATGATACCCAAGAAAGTCCACGAGGTCGCAAATTTTGCGGACTACGTTGTTCGGGTTGCGGATGATGTTTCAACGAAATCTGGAAAGGAAATCACACATTTTGTTGATTTTGGAAGTGGCCAGAACTATCTAGGCCGGACGCTGGCCAGCCCTCCGTATAATAAACACATTGTTGCGGTTGAGAGTAAGGAGCTCAATATCAATGGCGCCAAAAGAATGGATGTTTTCGCTGGTGTTGGTGAAAGAGAGAAAGTCATGCGGAACAAGAAGGTCTACCGAAAAATGCAGGATAGCAAGACTCCAGTCGAAGAGATGGATGACAAGGCTCGAAGAAGAGCTGCCAAACTACAAAATCTTCCAGCGCCTACGGCTATAGATTTGAGGCCGATCAAGGATCTTGCAACAATATATACTCCCGCGGAAGGGAAAGGCTATATGCAATATGTTGAGCATGTGGTTCAAGATGGCGATCTTTCAGACGTAGTGGAACAAATCGAGAATATGAAGCTCGCGGCTCCATCGGGTAATTTACAATTTGTCAATGGCGAATCCAAGAACCCTGAATTACCACAGGTTCTTGACGAGATATCGAAAGCTGAAGATATCCGCCTGATGGCCGTCTCCATTCATTCCTGCGGTAATCTCTCCCATCACGGTATCCGATCCCTCATTCTCAACCCCGCAGTCCACGCCATTGCAATCGTAGGGTGTTGCTACAACCTGCTCTCCTCGCGTCTTGAGCCATCAACCCTCAAGCACCCGCACATTCGACGCAACTTGAAAGCCATCAACGCACCTCAACTAGACAAAGATCTACCTGATTGCGACCCGCACGGCTTCCCCATGAGTGAGCGTCTAGCAACGTATGGCGACGAGGGCGTCAGGTTGAATATCACAGCACGAATGATGGGAGTGCAAGCGCCACTAAACTGGACCGCCAAGGAAAGCGATTCCTTCTTTACACGACATTTCTACCGTGCTTTACTACAAAAGGTCTTCCTCGATTACGGCGTTGTGTCGAAGATACAGGGAGGTGAGAGTAGTCCGGAATGTACACAGCCAGTCATTATCGGCTCACTGAGGAAAGGATGCTATGGGTCTTTCACAAGCTATGTACGTGGGGCTCTTGACAAGCTGAAGGCTGATCCTGAGAGAAGCATTCCGCTCGGGGACAGGATGGGAAATATTACCGATGAGGAGATTGATGGATATGCTCAACGATATGATGCGTTGAAGAGGGAATTGAGCGTGACGTGGTCGCTTATGGCATTTAGTGCTGGTGTGGTGGAAAGTCTGATTGTGGTGGATCGATGGTTGTTCCTGAAGGAGCATGGGGATTTGGTGAGGGAAGCATGGGTAGAGCCTGTTTTCGAATACAGGCAATCGCCGCGAAACTTGGTAGTAGTTGGAATCAAACGATAATGGTTTAAGTGGGATCCACCTCTCGAGAAGTTATTCCCTATCACGTGTGCCAGAATTCCCCGTTTATCTGGATTACCCACTGGCCGCCTGAGCAGAGCCTAGCCCAAGCTTTGGATATGAATGCAGAGGCAATCTCAACAACCCAGCCGCAGTTTCCTAACCTTCAGGGTCGGGCCCACTGGTGGTTATTATGTGGCCCATCACGGTATGCGCATCAAAATCATCAGACAGTATTGAAGAATAATATTGGGTATAACGTTAAATGTACATATCAAGCTAGCATAAGTATGTATCCAAAATCCTCGAGCCCACAAGCATTTACAAGAACCAACTCATGAGCAGCGCTCCCAAACCAGCTACCACACCAGCTCCCATCACCGAGCTCGAACCTACAGCAGTGGCAGCAGAAGCCTTCGTCGAGCTTGAGGCAGCTGCCGAGGAAGTAGAGGTAGCTGCCGAGGAGGTAGAGGCGGAGGGTGTTGAGACATTGGCTTTTTGTGCTACGACCGAGACCGAAACGCCCGTGCTATTCGAGCACTTGTCGGCGCCGAGAGTCTTAGCATTGCTCCTGAAGGTAATGTCTGCGCACTATGTCATCTCGTCAGTTTCATTTCCCTACAGTTCATTTGTGCAAAGGATGAAATACGTTATATTGAGCGTCGCCCGCTTCACCAAAGGCCACAACCTGGATACTAGCGTTCGTGCCATCCGCTGGGCTGATTCCGGCTGGCAGAGTAACTTTCGGCAGGCAAAGAGTGCCGTTTCCCGTCTCGTTGAGGAAGGGCTGGTGAGGGAGATGTTGAAGGTCGGGTTGTGGGTTCCCAGGCCCAGGTTGACGAAGATGTATGTCCAGGGGTGCTCGAGATCGAGGTTCAGAGAGCCGCCGGTCAAGGGCCAGGCCGTTCTGTTAGTTTTGGCGGTTTGGTTGACGTTGGCGCCTAGTTGGGGTTGGCTTTTGGGTTTGTGGGATCGAGAAGGGGGAGGCACTTACATGGGTAGATGTATTGGGAAGCGCCGGTTGCGAAGGAGTCACCTCGCCACTCGGGATAGTTGATGCTGAAATGAGCACTGGCAAGCGATACCAAGAAGGTGGCGGCGGTAATAGCTTGAGAGAACATGTTTGGTGTCGGTTGGTATTTCAAATTTGAAGATGAGTTCTGGATTTTGGAAGTTCTTGGTTTGTTGAGATTGAGAGTGGGGAAATGAGAAAAGAGCTCAGGTTTTGATCTGTAGATGGGGCGGTTCTTCCTTTGTAGTTGTTCTACAAGTAAGTTCTAACAATGAATCACATCCGCGGTCAAGGGTCAGCATTCGTCACCTTCCACCATTGATTCACTACAACTCCAAAGCTCCTGCATGGCAGCTACAGCAGCTACTCGGCTTTGTTCCCATACCATCAAATCCAAAGACGTTTAAATCACAAAGATCCAGTTCAACATATCTTCCACGGAATCCGGAGTACGAGTATAACCGCGCGAGAAACTATGATTTAGGAGAAACGTGCTCACCAGGCCGAAGATGCCAAAAAACCACTGCAGGGACTTCTTGACAGGTGGATAAAAATCCCTCATACTCTCGCATTAAGGTCCTCGATACGTGAATAATTGCATTTCGACGGCCGAAGAGTTTGACGGTGACAACTTGGCACCCATCCGTGCTACTTGTACGTGTATGCATTTATTACGGAGCAAGGAAAAGAAAAAGAGTAATCGCGGGTACAAAGTGTAAAGACACAAACCTTTAACGTTATTCAGCTTAGAACAGGTTCAGAGAAGGATGTTTAAGACGCTCTTCTTGAAGCCCTGGCTACCGGTAGTTAATGCTTGGCTAATTGTCATCCTTGCGGGGACTAAATTGAAATACGGAGCCGCCCACAGCCCGCTTTGGGGGATAAGTTTCTACTTCCGCAGGAATCGACGATGGATTAAGAAGGTCTTTACGTTATGAGTGAGGAATTGTTTAAATTTGTTTTGAAGATGTAAATCTGAGCTCCTCTGAGTGGGGTACGTTACGCGCTTGGCGATGCGATCTACACCCGGCGGGGTGGTCCACAAAGCGGCAATAGTTATGTGACATCTTAATTGGTGTACTCGGCTGGAACATCTATAATTGGTGCCGCTTTTTAGGGCCGGAACGAGCCCCTGAATCATGTTTTAACGCCATCCCATCCACCAGATCCATCTGTTGACTTGGCGATTCAAACGTCGAGGGTTCCATGATGCCTTTCACTACCACTATTAGAATTATTCACCCCAAAGACCTCAGTGTGAATACCCGGTGACCAAAATAGATTAACTATGAATTCACATTTTGAACCGCCGCCTCCTCCGTATAACGTGGAGGATGTCGTGCAGTCTCAGCATCTCCATCAAAATGCACCTCCCCCTCATTTCAAGGTGCATCGCAAGCCGGTTCCAGAAGTAAACAATTCACAGAGAATTCGATACCAAAGATCAAATCAAGAACTTCGGTCTCCATCCCAAACAAATTATCCGTCGAATCTTCGCCATCAGCGTTCATATCAAGACGTTCATGCCACAGTGGAAAGGGGCACCCCGCTTCTCAACCAACAACACGGGCTATATCAAAATGTTCAACCTCCTTTTGAGTCACAGCATTCGCAGCAATTTCAATACCAGAGACCTTTAAGAGAAAGTCCGAGTTCTTCTCAGTCACAAAGGACTCACCAGCCTGCAATTCACCACCAAGGATCACACCCAAATCATTGGACTCCCCCGGTCACAAGCTATTCACATAGACCCCACCACCAAAGCTCTTTCCAAGACCCATTTACTCCGCTGGACTCGAGCACAAATACACTGAGAATTCGACATCAAACACCGTATCAAAACATTCGAGCAGATAGTCGACCGGATATGAAACATTTGAGATCATTCAGAGGGCAGCCCGGCGGAGATGCCGAACCGGACAAAGAGCTGAGGAATGAGACAATGGATAACGCGACGTTACCTCCACGCCCGGGTCTATCACTAAGAAACACAATGCCTGCCAGGTTTACAGAGTCGCAAATGTACGCCAGTCCTCAGAGTTCAGGAACTGTGACACCTCAGTCCCTGGGCCCTACCTCTTCGACGCACTCACTCCCTTCATCAGCCGCCTCGTCGCCCTATTCTGAAGCCGCCCCATCTTCAGCATCTGCATCCACCTCGACGTGGCAAAATCAAACGCTGTGCAAAATGCCTTCCGTGAAGTACGCCATTTTGCTGGAGGTCTGATCAGCCACCCATACGAAACCACTAAACACTTTACCCTGCTGAGGCATTCTCACGGCTTGGTCTTTTTCCAGGGCCCCAGCACATCCCTTGCCATCTCCATCTTTTCTGATGGACCGCTGCCTCCGGACCGCACGCTCTGGCTGCAAAACAAGGGCTTCTCTGGCAAGACAGGCATGCGTCTAAAGGCACTAATGGGCGCAAACGGCAGCTGGTTGAACGTTACCCCAACCATGGCAATCGAATCAGAGCAGCTCAACCCAAGTGATGAGCGCGCGTGGCAAAGAGACATAACACAGTTTCGAAAGAAAGCCAAGCCAGCGAAGATCCGCGAGAAGCACAAACTCCGCGAAACTGTCGTTTTGCGTATCCCAGCCGAGGCCGGTGATGGCTATTTCTCAGTCGTGCTGTGCACCGGCGATAAAAAGAAGAGCCTGTGCACTAGCCCTACGTTTCGCTTACTCTCTACTTCTACGAGTATGCACTCTATCAAGGGAGCGAGTTTGAGTACTCTTCCGCTTGAACTGGGAGCCATGGCAGTTAATGTCTATGCAACCAGCAAGATTGCCGCCGTGGCGGGTCCGGTCGCTTCAGTTGTACAGAACAGGGTCCAGAAATACATGCCATCTACGATAACCACAGCAGTTGTCAAAGGGGCCGGTACGAAAGCCTACGACATGGCCGGAAGCAACGAGAAACTCCAGAAATACATGCCATCCGAGGCCACCAGAGACGCGGTCAAGAAAGCCTCTACCAAAGCATACGACATGGCTGGCGGAAAAGAGAAAGTCCACGCGCAAGTCCAGGAGAAATTCCGCACCGTGGTCAGCGACGGGAACACGCTCTACGAGCAACAGTTACAGCACTCCCACATGCCATCCAACACCACAGACATAGCTCTCGACCTCGACGCAGGCCCCCAACCCCCCTACCCAATCCGCTTCACATGCACCAGCGACCCTCTCACCGACCCCGACACCTCCCTCCCAACCACCACCCTCTCCGGCGTCCCAGACCACATCACGACCCAACTCTACGGCCACTACTTCGCCTGGATCCGCCCGCAGCCGCCCAAAGACGAAGACTGGCAACCCTCGCTGATCTCCGCGCTCCCACCCGACCCCTCCCAGCTCTCGCGCGCCAATTTCGCACTCGCCAACAAACGCCTCCTCACCCTGCGCCTCATAGACCCCTACGCGGAGCCGCTCGCCCCATCCGCCAAACTCACGATCCTGGTGCTAGGCTTCCTGCGCCCCGACGAGCCGCTGCAGCGCGCGAACCTGAAGCGCGGTATCGAGGCCGGGGACGAGGCGGCCGAGGAAGCGGCGCTGTTTGCAGAGATGAACGACGTGGCGATTGCGCAGGGCGTGCTGGATCAGCCGGCTTGGGAGGCCGAGGTGGTGGTGCAGGGGCTGAAGGGGGGCGGGTTGAAGAAGGGGTATGCGGATGTTAGGATGGGGGTGCAGAGGGGCGTTGATAAGGTGCCTTTGTATAAGCTTGGGGTGCGGATGGAGGGGGATAAGATGAGGGAGAAGGGGTTGACGGTTGGTGGGTTTTATGTTTTGCGGTGATGGCTGGATTTGCAGTAGCGGTGGAGAATGCGATGGGTACTGGACGTTTTTTTAAGTATGAGCGAGATACCCCTTTTGGACAATGCTTTCAGGATAGGAGATAGGATATTATAATCAGCTGTATTTTAAGTAGAATGTATACCGCAGAACGGTAAATATTATATGCATGCACATGCATGGACTTCTACATCCCCCTTTTAGTCCACTGGCTAGATGGGGACCTACCAAGTGCAAGATTCAAAAAGTGTCTAAGTCTCGTGAGTATGGCCTATAAAAAGACGTTGGATCTTGCAATAAGGTGCAAGTAAATAGTTCAAGTAGCTTGTCCCTCGTCCCAGTCTTTATTTCCTATGGCCTATAGAATTTGGGGAGTTTACGGATTGGGGGTATTCTTGTGAACGGGAAAGGGGCGTAAAGTCCAAGTAATTTTCTCGCCCAGAATTGAAAGTGCCCTTCACAGCGATGTATTCTCAAAGCATCTTGCTACAAAGTCATCGTATTACTCGCTCATAAACCATCAGGGTATCCGCCCAATGAAATCTAGGAACCTTTTTCGCAAGAGCTCTACCCCTCCCCTGTAGTTCAACCCCTATTTCGTACAATTCGTAACCTCATCTTTCAATCACCAGCCCTTGTCCATTATTCCATTTTGCCCAAATTCAAATACTTCAAAATCAGAGAAATCTCCACTCAAAGCCCCATGCAATTCCCCAGCTCAAGATTAACGCCACATGTCATACTGACTTCCCCTCTTGCCCGCCCCTACACTACCACTCCCACTACTACTGGGCCTCCCCTCGCCATCCGCAGGTATCGCCAAGAACCCCCCAAACCCATTCCCCACGATAACGCTCCTCCTTGCCCCATGCCCCCAGCTCTTCCCCATATTATCGCCCAATCCGTAACTGCTCACCGGTCTGGAGGCCGAAGCGCTGCCTCTCCTGCCGTGCGCAGCTGCTGTTTTCACCCGCGAGAAATTCCACTCCATTTCGTCGAGGCCTTTGCTGTACACTACGAGGTCTTGGTGCATGCCCTGTCCACTCTGCTGGAGTTTCGCGAATGGATTGTTGGAGCTGAAGCGAGGGTTTGAGGGTGATTGGGCGCGGGGGAGGAAGGGGTTTGGGGGAACGAAGTTGTCGGGATCAGTGCTGAAGGGTGCCCGTGGGGGTGCGAGGTCGACTAGTGTTTCTGGGAAATCCGGGTCGCGGACGTAGAGTTCCAGGAGACTGGGTAGGCCGTGGGAGAGGAGGGAGGAGGTGAGGTAGTCGTAGTAGCTTGTTTTGGTGTTGGCGTAAGAGTTGGAGGATGGAGCGTCGGTGATTTCGTAGTGCAATTTGAGGAGGGAGGTAGATGTTAGAGATGGGATGCCGGTGGGGATTGAGGAGGTCACGTCTTCTGTAATGGAGAGGTGCTCGAGCTTTGGAGCTGTGGCAAGAACTTGCTGCAGGGTTGATGGGTGGACGCCTGTTTCTTTGAGAGACAGAGTCTTGAGCGCATTTTGGACGTCGGAGCGGAAGAGGTATGTGGCTAAGCCGTCGGCCGTGACATTGGGAGTCTTTTCGAATATAAGCTCGGTGAGAGGAGGGAAAGGTGGGAGATATTCGCTATGCTGAAACAGCCGGTCCGTAAATGGCGTCATATTTGTAACCTTCAGAGCACGTAACTGTGGTAGAGATCCTAGAGCCTGTCGTAATATCGTAGGATCCATGTTCAATCGTGAGAGTTCCAATACCTCCAAATTCCGCCAGAGGTTACCACCAGCCAGTAATTCTAGACTTCGTTCTGATCCACCCATATATGACATCTTCCTGATATCCGGACATCTTCCAATAAACTCTTGCTTCAAAGTATTACAGGATGGGTCATCCATAAAGAACCCCTCGGGGAGATCCATGTAGCGTAGATTTGGGCATACTGCCGCTGTCCGCGCAAGATCTGGCTTAGAAGTCTCTCGTTGCATATATGGCGTCTTGAAGTATTGAACTTTCAGCGCGAACCCACCCATGTCCTCCCGGAGTGTTCTGCATAGCAGTCGAAGTCGCGCCTGGGCTGTATCTTCGGGCTCGGCATTGCGGTTCAATCGAGAGCGATGCTTGCGCTTCTCAGCAAGGACAGTTTCGAGTTCGCAGTAATGAACAGCATCTAGACGTATGCTATGGTATCTGCAAATTCCATCAGCTCAAGCTCGGTCAGTTCAGGGATTGGCCAGACTCACAGGACATTCGTAGCATGCTTCCTCCACCACCTCGAGACTTGTGCGCAGTGGGATAGATCCCGTAGGTCGCATAGCATGCAAGTATCCTCGACGGCAGACTGTTCGCAGCTGTCGTAGGTTTCATCCTCAGCATGCGGACAAACGAAGGAGAAAATGCGCTCCAGTATTGGGCCGGGGAGTTGCGCTATTGCTTCTGCGGATCGAGGAGATGCCTGCGGGGTTCCATAGCGTGCTAAGCCTTTAGGAATTTCTTGCACCTCGAGACACCGCCGCGTCTTCCTCCTCTGGAACCACTTCATGGGGTTGAATTTCGCCAGTTTGACGGTTGGCATTGCCCTCAAAGGGCAAGTTGCTGGAAGCTTGAGAGTTGAGAGTTGATTGTGGATCCGCGCTGATTACAGTACAGTACGGAGTATCCCCACACAGCCAAAACTGACAGGCTGCAGGCGGCAGGGTACTATACCTAGGCTTGTGCTTGGGGGTTGGGGGTTGGGGATTTGAGGGGCGGCGAATCACGATGCTTGCGGGGGCACAAAGTGCGTCGTACTTGGTTGTCTTTTTGGTGGAGGATCGTCGAAGGAGGTGCGGTACTTGTATAAAAGAATTACACAGGCGCTGGTCTCAAGTTGTTTGTTTGTTAGCGATGTCTTGGTTACATTGTGAATCTGTCCACAGTAAATTGGAACTGGTTTCTGGGGTCCAGACGCTCTATCGGGGTACACAGTGATATTGATCTCCCCACAGAAAGTATTTCCAGCTCCACGCACATGCTACTTCTCTTTTCTTTGCGGCCGCCGAGACTTGTCCCATTTCATTCCAAGTCGTTTGCAGCAGTTCTTTGATCTTGCTGACTCGCCAAGTGACGGTGGAGAAACTTTGCGGAAAGTCTTTGTTTTTGGAGTGTGACGACAGATGCAGGTGTCTCATGAGACACAAATTGCGATTGCCATTGAGATATACGAGTATTTTATGTACAGATATTACGGGTGTTTGTCTCGTATGATTCCACGACCAGTGACGGCAAGTTTTGGTGGTATCTTCATGATCTCCTCGTTTCACAAACACTACTTTGACTTTGGACGTTTATATAATAGCTCCTTTGCCTTTCCCTGAAAATATCAGTATTAGTTGAGAGCAGAAAATCCTCGAGGTTAGTAGGTGCAAGTGTTGTCTGTTCCACCAGACCTGCTGTCCTTGATTTTTTATTGAGAAGTCTCACTCCCACGAGTCCCCGAAAGGCATATGAAGCACACCAAGGACCTTAGAAAGGGGGCGCCGGAGGCTAATCTGATATTATGAATAAAATTACTGTTGATTGTTCTTAATATGCTATTGATAGCCTCTGTAGCTCCGCCGAGTTATGCGCCATAGTTGTCGATCCTCCCATATGTCTGGCGCTTGTGATCCGCAATTGTCTCCTAGATTTCCGTCCCGATTTCCATCATAACTATACGCAGATGACTTCCCTGCAATCAATTCCTCCCTAAAAAAATAACGCCGTCCGTGTTATACATAATCCTTTTCCCATCCCAACCAATGCTATAAGTAAGCGCCCTGTTCCATCACTGTCCGCAGCAGTCGCACCCGTCCTTGCATTTTGCTGGCTTTCCACCAAGCCTCACCCTCTCGTGCTCCTTGAAATCCTCGACGCCGACTCTGCTATACCAGTCATCGATCCCGGCGCGATTGGTCTTCATCCACGTTTCAACATCATGCCAAGAATATGTGCGAACGATCTCTTTTGGTCGAACCGAGAAGGGCACGATGTACTCGTTCTCGTAGAAAGATTTTTCTTGATAACGAGAATTTCCATACTTGTCATTGACATTATAATGAAGTAGCTCATCTTTCATTCTCAATATCGGCAATCCGGCAGCAATACGAGCTCGAGCGTTGATGATGGTTAGCCTGGTGTTGTCGACAATTCCGGAATCGGCCTGACGCTTTTGGAAGTGTGGGACCCGCTTAAGAGCGATCTCCCTAAGGGAACTTGAGAATGAGATGAATGGCGTCTTGGATCGATTGCCCCAGTCAGCGTGTTGCTCCAACGCCAACCTTCTCTTTTCCTTTGTGTCCAGGAAGTGATTTGAACCCCCAGACAAGAAACCAACTCGATGGTTTTCGATCTTGCATTGGCTCTTCTGGTCCCATGCTCTCATGAGAAGTCCCGGAGTTTTATCAGGGTTCGACACTTTTGCCCAAGGGTGAGCCCGTTCCTCCTCGCCTTCAAAACGCTTCATCATTACTTCCTGGACTCGTGGGTGCTTGCCCTTTTTACGGCTGTACATCTTCTTTCTTGTAGCTTCAATGTATTTCTCGTCGAGGACTTCCACCATGTCGAGGCAGCTCTGAAGCTCTCTAATAGTTAGAGCGCCTCCAGATTTTTCTAACATACTTCGGAGTTCTTTGATAACTGTGCGATGCTGCTTGTTGCGGAAACCATCTCGGCGATCTGGCTTTTTGGCTCCGGGCTTAAAGGCATATGGCTCGTCAGAGCTTTGAACAGGGATCGTATCGGATGTCTCGTTGGACTTACCTTGGAAGTCTCGTCCTCAAGCGGCTCATCTTCATCTTCAGTCTGCTCTTGTAAGTTCTCCAGAATAGCCTCGATCTCCCTGTCGAGTTCGTCACCATCAAGATGGTTGGAAACCATTCCCCGGCGGCTCCTCTTCTGCTTAATGGCATTCTCATGCGAGCCATCCTCGGTGGCTTTGCGCTTGACAGCCGTGTTGCCCACGACTACACTACCAGCATGCCCTTTACCGGAAGCTTGCACGGCCAGTTCGGCTGCATCTTTCTGGGCCACTGAAACCTCTGCCGGCTTGAAAACAACAACAGTCTTCACGTGCTCTTCATCCTCGGCCGCGATATCATTTCCATCTTGAGAATCCATTGCATCTTCAAACACGTCAGCTTCAGTTACCCTGTCATCACACAGTGCCACTTACCGTTCTGACCTTGACATTGATCCTTTGGTGCAACTCCAGTACCATAACCACTGACCTCTCCTGCTAAAACTTGGTAAATTGCCCTGTCTCTGTCAGCAGTTGCTATACGAAGCAACGCTAAAGATGAAAGATACTTACATGCTATTGTCGATATCAAGGAGCTCACCTGAGTCACCTGAGCGAAGATGAAGCACTCTTTATCTGAGAGCGTAGACAAAGTCGCGGGTCTTGAGTTGAAGATTTATGTTCAGTTGTTGAAAGATGTGAGGTATGAAATGTAAATGTGTAGAAATGCTGCTGGAGTCGCAGTCGAAAGATTTGAGCAAGCACAAACCAGAAAGAGCCTCGCCGTGGCGACTTGTTGCGAGCAATGTTGAATAATGTCGAGGAATAATGAGATACGAGCAAGTCGAAGTTGATAAGATGCTGTAGAGAAGGCTGAAGCAAAGTGCAAGTCGAGGAGAGTGAAGAAGGAGAGGTTGCAATTGTCAAACAACGCTTGAATGATCCCAATGTGTCCTCAAGAAGTGGCGTTGGATGAAGTAGATGGAGTAGTTAAGTAGTTGAAGAGAAGTAGTTGAGAGGAAACAAGTAGTGGTTGGCAGATCAGAGTACTGGATCAAGTGAATATGAAAAACACGCCCTAGTGCATTTTCGAAAGTGAATAAGAGAGAATGAAGAGGCGAAGAAAGCCAAGGGTTTTGCTGCACATTCACATGAAAACAGCTGATCTAGTGAATATGAAAGCCCTATCGTAGAAGTTGAATGGCATAAGAGATGAAGTCGAAGATGAAAAGTGACGGTGGGACTGAGTAAATGACCTGGGCAAAGATGAAATGACGAGAACCTGAGAAGTTGGTGCAGGGGTGAATGGAGTTCATCAGAATTACCAAACTGCTTGAGGTATTGTAAAAGAGATAGTTGAGTAGTCGGTGGATGAGTGATATGGGCGGAAGTGGTGGCGCCTGGATTGGAGTTGAGATAAACTGAATTCTCATGCGAAATATTATCAGACTGAGTAGATAAGAGTTATGATGTTTTGTAGAAGGAAAGAGGTTCCAAGGAGTGAGTGTGGGGTATCTCGTGGAAGTTAAAGAGCACAGTTCTTAGAATGGAGAGCTTTTCTCTTTCTCGAAGGATGCTTGTTTAAATTCAAAGGAGCCGTGAGGAGTGTGAAAAGGGGCGAGTTGGAGGTTAGAGAATAGACAAACTTCTGGGTTGAGGTTATAAGGCGAAAAAGATTTGAGGGAAAGATGAAAAGAGGAGAACAGTGAGTGCGTGATAAGTGCGGGCTTCAAGTAGTAGTGAGGTGAAGGTGTCTCGGTGAGGGACATTCACTAAGCGAGCTTGACAAAGGGGCATATTTATTGGCAATGATCATTGCTTCTATCCCTAATAATCTTTTCTTCTCTTTTCCTTCCTAAAGAAAATCTGGTAATGACTTCTAATTCTACTGTAGCACCTGATGTTCCGCGACTTCAGGCTAAGACTCCGTGCCAATAGGCATAGTAATACTGTGCCCTCTATAATTCCTGCTCGCTCCTCGAGGGGCCTTTAGAGCATTTTCTGTCTTGCCTCCTCATGCTTCTCAAATGCAGGCGCAGCAACATTGTGGTGCCATTTAAGATAAGTGCAATTGTTCTCCTCCATGTATTTCACGATCTCCGACCACTTCCAACTGCCCACAATCTGGTCAGGGCTTACACGAAATGGCAGGTACCACTGGGTTTCAAAGTCCATGGAAGTCGAATCAGATGGTAAGCTTGTTTTGTACCGAATGATTTGTTTGCGCATTCGTATGATGGGCCAACCGGAATCCCACCTTGCGTTGCCGCTGTGGAGAAGTCAGAGTGTTAGCATTCTTTCAAATCTGTAGTTTTGAAATTGAAGGGAGTAAGCCTCGTAAAAGCCTGCACTTCTATTCCAGGAAACATGGTACCACCAATGTTTCGAAACTAGCGAACAGTATAGAATCAGATAATGAAACTTACTTGATGATATGAACCATGACTGAGGACTCGGATGATCCCATGTATTTGCGAGCGAGTTTGTCTCGAGCAACAAGATATGGGATATGGGTTCTTGCAAAGTCTGCAATAGAGCTTGTCGTGGAAATGAAAATGGAGGGTTCTCCTTCTTGGACGTTGACGTGGTTGTTGATAAGTCTAGCCCTGCCCTCAAATGTATTCAAATTACCTTCCCAAGTCTCTGACAAGAATCCAACTGCTGGATCGCGAATTTTGACTTTGCTCAATTGATCTGTAACCTTCATCAACAGCCCCCTATTTGGGAGCCCCCCAGCCAAACAAGGGTCTGCTGCCCAGGGATTCTGGAGTTCTTCCTGACCTAGAATATCAATGTGTTAGTAACTATTCAGCACTATTCTTGAGATCGTCGGATATAATTACCTTCCAGAAGCACATTGACTTCTTCTGCTGTTGCCGGATGTGGCTCCATTTTACGCCTTTTCAGCAGTGTTTGATACTTTGCTTCCAACGCTGCAGTAATGTCAAGATAATGTTGAGTGTGTCGGCCTGCGAAGATCATAAAATCAGCTTTTCTCGATCGGGACTACTCATGAATAACATAAAACACTGGAGGCACTTTTACTGCTTTCGAAACAGGGAAAACAGGGAGTGGAATTTTGATATTCTTACCTCCAGACTGAATCAATCTGGCCCTGAGATCTTGAATAAGTATCGAGTATTCCTGTGTCTTGAGATCCTCGAGATATCGAGGTGGTGGTTGTGGTTCCTTCGATGATGAGTCTTCTGATATCATAGCGACCTTTCTCCAAATCGAAGCAGCAGACGTTTCACCCACTTCCTCGATCGGCAGGTCTTCATTCAACGCTACCTGCAGTTCGCGGTAGTCAGCAATGTTTGACAAAGAAATCATTGGAGTTTTTGATTGTCTCATGGCTTCAGAGACGTGAGAAAAAGGACAACGAGTTGGTTCAAATGATAAAGCAATGGTGTGGAACGTTGCATACTTCAGCTGATAGAGCCCTCAATCCCTCAAGAAGAATAAGAAATTCATTCATGTCCTTCGGACCCAGAGGCTTTGATAAGCATGCATAGACTTTCGCGATTATGCTATCCACTTTCACTTGTCGTTGATGCTGCTTGGAGTCTAGATAGGTCTCTGGATTGCCCGTAGCATGGCCCGTTGATTGAAGATGATTCTCAATGTGCTCGGTATGAGCGTCATTGTTTTCGGTGGTGAGGTTTGTGGTCGTATCGAGGGGAGCTCTTGACGACGACATGCGTCTTCGGAAAGTCTTCTTCAGAGTATCATAGGATTTCATGTGCAGCAGACGCATATTGAAGAATGTTAGTCTGCGTTGCTGAGAATAATTCGATACCGGAAGACTGAGGGCGCTGCTGTTGTTCCACTGGCAGACTTGGAAGAAAGCGAGGCTTTTTCGGACAGCTTGGGATGCGGAAACGCAGGCAGGCAGGCGTGAATGATGTATCTAAACGTAAAAAATGAAGCCTTCAGAACACCAAAGGTATGAAATCAAGAGCGCATGGGTATGTTGGCACGATGTGATGTTGTGTGGTGGTGGAAAGTTGAAGGACGAGTGACCGGCTTGTTGAGGGAGATCTTGTTGATGAGTTTCATGATTCTGTCGAGGCAGGGGCGAACATTCGCAATGATGGTAGTGAATTCGCAACGATCTGGGAAGGCATGATTCACGGCGTCTCCTCAAAGCACATGGCTTTGAACTATAAATCATTTCCCTTCTAATCCCCATGAGGCTACAGATGCGGTTTCGAAGTCTAAATTACTTTGGGAGTGGAACCTCGCTATAATTCAGACCCCCACCTTCACTCATCCAAACTTTGCTCCTTCCCTAACTGACCGCTGCCATTCAGTACTTATATAATACAGACGAATGCCCCTAATTAGGCAGTGTGAGCTTTCTAGAGGGCAGACTTACGCTGTAGACCTAAAGCATTGCATATTTATAGAAAATGGCTCGCCAAATAGTAAAATGGGCTCGTTGGACAGAAAAAGGGACACCGATTTATAATGTGTCAGGCGGAGTGGGACTCTGAAGTCGGTGATAACAAGTGCCACTTTTTTGTCCAGTTGTCACCTTGAGTGACGTGTACTGTGAATGTCCTGGGCTATGAAAACAATTTGATTGTCAAGTCTCTGGACCATTTTGCCGACCAGTGAACGTGGTTAGGAATTTGGAAACCAGTCGTCCCGAATTGTTTTTCGCAAACACTTCAAGCCCTCGATCAAATTCCAGTAGCGTATTGTGTTCTTGTAACAGATTGCCTAGGGACATTAGTCAAGTCCCATACATCGGATTGCTAACTCATACCATCAAATAAAATACATCGAATCCTCTTAACCAAAGCCATTGCTGGCTCATCATGTTGCTCGTCTAACCTTGGTGAAGGATCTTCCGACAAAGGGTTTAGTCCTCCATTATGTGTTCGATAGACCGAGTGGAATATTTGAACGAGTTGTGAAAAGAAGACCCTACCCATTGATTCACAACACCTTTGAGGCTCTTCGTCCAGCTCATCCGGTAACAGTGAAGTGGATTTGAGTGTAGTGATATGAGCCTCTGTCTGAACCTGAATCAGCTCCAGGCAGAGGCAGAGGATAAGAAATGAGGAAAAAACAGTTGACCATTTAGACCCGTGTCGGCTCCTCAGAAATTTTTCCAACTGGCCGAGTACTCGCTTTAAAAGTTCGACACTAGCATAATAGATGACACGTTTAACTTGTCGATTGAGCAGTCAAGAGGAATAGTGTTGCGATTGAGGATGATCTACATCGAGCTTCCCAATGATGGTAGCTGCTGAACACTCCGTGAATAGAATTGGACGTCCCATAGTATATATGATGAGATAAAACAAAAGAACGTCGTGGAGTAGAGGATGCTTCTATTAACACGATTAGAACTGCACCAGCAATAAAGACAATGTGAACATACTGTTAAATGGTAGAGACCGCAAACGGCTTCCAAAATTTGCCTTGAGAGAGGTGACCGATATCCAGTGAGTAAATTTGGGAAGGAAGAGTCTTCCAGAATGAACTCAAAATGAGCTAGGCAAGCGTTTTTTACAGCAGTGCCATCTAAAGGGAGGAAGCCTACTGGCAAAGACTCCACACCCAACTGTTTCCCAGATCTGTCTTGGTAGTTCTGTTGAGCCCATGCTTGAGGGTAAGGAACAAATGCACTCGCAAGTAGCTTGATCGATTTGTCGCCAATCCACGTTACCTCGACTAAGAACGGATTCCCGATAGAATGAGAAATATTGTCGTTGATATACGTATTTATTGCAGTTGTATCGAGATGTGAGTGGAGAAATTCTACAAATAGGTGAGTTTTGAAGCGAGGGGCTTAGAATGAAGAATCTGACCTGGAAAGAAGACACCCGTGTGCGTAGTGAGGGGTGCTCTACTACAAAGTTCTAGGGGTGAGTGACTGAGACTCTTCTCGCATCTGTCACAGGGATCGCCTAGGGAGCACTGTATTCCAGCTTAGCAACTGTTCAACAACTTAGCAATAGAGGATAAAATCTACCGGAACCTTCATTAGCCAACAA
Source organism: Lachnellula arida (assembly GCA_007821475.1). Classification (NCBI taxonomy): domain Eukaryota; kingdom Fungi; phylum Ascomycota; class Leotiomycetes; order Helotiales; family Lachnaceae; genus Lachnellula; species Lachnellula arida. Next base: position 29,295 of record QGMF01000093.1, on the reverse strand, counting down.
TTCCAGCAAGCACCGACCCTTCGGATATCTTTTGCTTTATTGAATGTCGATTGATCCAAAGGTCCTCGGCGATGACAATGATCACGTTTGGAGCCCTCGCCATGGCCTACAAAGGTAAATGTTGAGAAATTGGCACTTTTCGAGTTAATAGAACTTGGGTTGCTGGGACTTCTGGTCATGCGGGTCGACTTGTCTGGCTCAGGAGATAGTGTTTTTGTGCTATTGGGACTTAGATCTCGCCGAGGACTTGAGGGCGATTTAGGAATCACTGAAAAGGTGTGGAGCATGCCATTTTCGCTAATTGTTGTATGTTTGCGTGATGGGGACATTGGCTGATACTTTGGAATTTTTTCAAGCCCGAATTTTTGTACAAAGAATCCACTACAATGGATTAGTACATCATCTCTAAAGAGCGAGAGCCGAGAAGATTAAAGATTTTTCGGGAATGCTAACACTGCAAAATCAAGGAGAACAAGAGAAAATAGTTGCTTACTTGTAGATACCACCAGAAAAAACACAAGACCCAAGATTCAGGAGAAAATCTTTCGTGGACTTGAAACCTCGTTCCTCCCACTTATCCAAGTGGACCATTTCACGACATTCGCGAAACGCGTTACGAGAGCTGTCTGGCTTAACACTGCTTTCATTCTGCAGTATCACATCTGCCTCTGTACATCAAGATCTCGGAGTCAGTACTGGTATTGCCTGATGTGGTAGACTTGGGGGAGTTGGAATGATGTTCTACGGGACTTGAGACCATGTTCCAGGAGCAGTCGACTCTGCTCTTGAGATGTCCGAAGTAGTGAATATTTATTCGACAAGGTGACTTACTTGAGGAAGAAGCGAATACGCCAACCAGCGCCTTGAAGGCACTGGTGATCCGAAGAGCATAGGATTCATTCCATGGGTCCACGTAATCGCTTTGACTCCTGGTAGCATACGCATCAATCAACACGGATTTAACGATGCTGAAGACTAGAAGAGCATAGAGGCACGAAAATTGTGCGGAGCCCGCAAGTTTCGCACGCCCTGAGCAGATTGTCTCAAATGTGGAGAGAAAATTCTCCAAGTCATGTTTGATATCGACGAGTACCAGAGCTTTGGATGCTGGTAGTTTTGACGGGCAGAATGGGGGTGGACCCGAAAGATTCCCCTGAGCGATCTGTCGACAAAGGCTTTCCAGAAGGTATATCTCGACAGCCTGCCGCAGTAGGACTTTTGACTCACGAAATATTTCCCATGTTTCCTAGAAATAGTCAGCAAACTTGCTTCTTTGTCCTCGGAAAAGTTTGAAAGACTCACAGGATCTTCTTTCACAGCTCTGTTACCAAGCTGTATAAGCTTGAAAAAGTTGTACTCAGTTCGTCCCAAGTACTTTGCATCCATAGCCACAGCCTGAAGCACAGCCCATGCCGTTTCATACTCTTCCAATGGAAGGATCTCACCGGGTAGTTCATTCTCAGTCAGAACATATGTACTCGCAGCCTCTCGGCAAAGGGACCCACGCACGTCGAGATCTTCCCAGGAGGAATTAGCAAGTTTAGAGAAATCGTCTCTAGTTTTTATCAGACGAAGTATTCGCTTCTTTTTCGTAGTAGACACTGTGGATTTGAATAGCATGAAATTGATGGTCTGGAAACCACTGGATGCGAGCTTCAAGACTCTGCTGGGTGACCTTGCAAAGTCTGAAATTGTCAGTCTCATTCTATGTTGAGAAAAAACAGGAAGAAAGTGTCGCAGATGCCATACCTGGGCAGAAGATCGAGGACAGGTCTTTCAAAGGGCCTCGGAAACAACCCAAGATTTTCCAATAATCGTTTTCACTGTCACAGCTCTGCTGAGGACAGTGAGCACACTGCTGAAGAGAATCACACTAGGGATTATTAGTTTCAGACCTATTCATCTAGTCGTGATATTGCCAACCTTCTTCTTGAGTATTTTGCATCGCAAGCAAGGATGGCTTTCTTCCGGGGCCAATTTCATCCGTTTTGAAGGCTGCGAAGAAGCGGCTACAGATGCAGCATTGAGAGCCAAGGGAGGAGCCGGTAGCCCACCACGAAAAGTGCTCTGGTGTCCTAGAAAGCTTCCCGTTAGCAAGAGAATAGTATACAGTGAGTTACAATATAGGTAGGAATGTTGTCCAACGACAAGAGAGCCGCGATGTCCCATATTTTGTGGGACATTGGCAGGAGTACTTTTCCCCTTATCGAAGACAGAAAAGGTAAATGTAAGGTGCTGAGTATCCCGCTGTAGCTGTTGCATCGGAGGAAGCTTACTGTTGCTTCCATTTGGAGTTTCACAAGGCCCAAGATCTTCTCCGCGCCCAGTGGATGGGGCGTTTGATTCAAGATCAATTATATATGGTCTCTTCCTGGAGGTACGAAGATTTGTATCTATTGGACGAGCCGTACCCATCTTCACAGGTCTAGTAGCAGGCATGCACATCGTTTTGGGCGCATTTTCCTGATTCCACTTGGGTGAAAGGGGCGGTCCAGCATCAAAACCTGCAAGCTTGAGCCAGTTATAAGCTGCCTCGGAGATTCCTAGTACAAACTTCAGCTTGGATTCAAGGAATGCAATACCGCCATGATTGAGGTGCAAGTTCAACACGATCCCAAGGCAAGTGAATAAGGAAAGAATACTGAGAATGAGATAGCATTGCCATTTCAAAATTGCCAACTCGGGAGCAGGCAACTTTGTTTGGGCAAGAGAAATCTCGTATTTCGGTTCAGGAACCCTTTTGTTCACCAAGGTATGAATGGCAATTTCAAGGCAATTAATTCGGTCTCAGTCACTGACCTGCTTTTGCGATTTCGCTTTCCACAACACCAATCCTTTGGTGGAGTATTCGACATCCTTCTGCGGAAGGTGCTCCTGTTTCTTGTCAGAAACTGAGGGCTCACTAAGTTTTAGTACTTACGATCCAACAAGAAGCCTTCAAGCAGCTCAGCCTTTCTTTTTAACCTCTGCTTCATACGTTCGAGTTCGAATGGCGTCGGCACGGGTTGAGAGGAACTGCAGGACATCGCGATATCTGAGCTCATGTGTCTTGGAGCATGGTCGATGGAGATTGGGGACCCCTATATATATAAGAGAAGAATGGATCATGCTGAAGAGCGAGTGTGTGCCTGCTTGATATGCTTCGTAGGCAGGTCTCTGAACAGCTGAAGGCAGGTGGCAGTGTTCATCGGTCGCCGAAACGGGTGAGCGGCAAAGCCCATAAAAACCAGAGGAGATCGTCCACCGGGCGAATCAGACGCTGCTGACAGCATGTCAGGCAAGTCTAGACTACTTTCATCCGAGGCGGCAAGCCGCCGTCTTCTTTCGGGAACCCCTGCACTAGCTGCAGGCCTAAATATTCACGTTTCGCATGCATATCTCTTCTGTCGACATATACAACCCAACATTGTTCCACTTCATGGAGACTAATAAACGAGCCATCGATGACAATGTGCAAGTGCACGTCGATGGATTTCTTTAACGCTAGGATATTGCTGTGCCTTACAACCCCTCCCCCTCAAAAGAGGATATATGGCACTGTCTCCCCCCTTCACATCTCATACCTCTCCTCACTGTGCCTCGGTTTTCTCTTGCGATCTTGCGATCCGTAGACTTATCGATAGGTGTTTTTTCTCTCCTTCGCAGAACTCTGTCGATTTCTCTGTCATTAAGTACTTGCCCTTAAGTCTGATACCATCAATCGAACATCGCGAGAGTTTCACACCCTTCGAATAACCTACGCCCACGATTCAGTCAGGATTGTGAAAGAACCATGAAAGGTGAGCCATTGACCCCACCACAGCTTCCACTCAGCATTGATAGCTAACACAAAAAACAGATAATCCTCTCAGTTCCTGTGTTCGGAATACTTCTCAAACGTCCAAGACCTCATCCCCGTCTACGGAGTTCTCCCAATCAGGAACTACCAAGTCCAGTGCCTCGAATCACACAGAGTCCCTCACACCCGTTAGCCCAGATGAATGCCAGAGGCGTCGTCAGAAACTGTCGAGTCATGCCAAACAGTTATGCCCAGCAGCACCAACCAGGGTTGGACGAGGGCAAAAGCCTACAGCAGGGGACCTTGCTAAACTTACCACTGGGCCTTCAAGTTTGGAAGTCTATGTAAGAAGTGAGGATCGCCTGGAGATATGTATTTTGGGCTTGCCTCGACCAAGAGCCAAGGAGCCTGCACTTGATCCGGCGTTGGCTCGAATGCTTGAGACCTTGTAAATCTACAAAAGACTCTCTCCTGATGTGCCTGCATTCTTTGTATTAGGTATTTGGCGTTCCGCGGGGTGGGGCGCTTTTGTTTTGGTCTCTGAGAGGAGTTTCTCACAGCCACTGTATCCTAGAGTTCTCTACTGCCAAGAACATTTACAAATGTTTTTTTTAACGACGTTGGCGATTTTCTCGGGACTTGTGATTAGCCTCTGTCGTTAATCTTCGACCTCACACTTTGAAATCTCCTCTTGGAATTTTCCGAATTGCCTTTCTAAAGCCAAAACTGGCACGGAGAGGAAGACCTGGATCTTATTCTGCCTCGAGTTATTTCACAATAACATCATACCCGACGAACAATACCGTCCCCAGCGCCCTCTCAACCTCCACCCCTTCAACGGCCAAATGAACTGTCTCCTCGCTTTTCTCCACCCATCTCCGGCTCCAATTCTCTCTTCCACCGCCCCAGCTCCGCTTTTTGAGGATGGTTTTTAGGGTGCTGATCACGCTTAGGGGGACCACGGGAGATGGGGCCTGGAAGTAGAGGGAGGGGAGGGACGAAGGGAGGCGCTTTGTTTTTGGTCTTGTTTGACGGTGTACTGTATCTTTTTTTGGCGAACAGTTGCGAACAGCGCAGGTAGTGAGATATCTGATCCTGTAGGATCTTACTTGGAGGAAGCTAGGCCGAACTGTGGTGACTGAGATGTGGTTTACTCCACGAAGACACATATGATGACGCTCTTGAGGCTGTTCAGCTGTAACGCCCTGCGCGTTCGCGTTGCAATAATGCGGAGATAAGTTTCGTTAGAGGTTTTGAGGTTTAACTTCGGAAAAGGTTTTAGGTCAATATTGACATATGGGCTACATGCTGTGAATGCTTGTTATAAATCCAACAACGAACGCTGTAGGTTTCAGGACATGCTTATTTGGATTGCTTTGATGCCTGCTTCAGTTCGAAGCGTACATACAACCAACCACTTAGACGAGAGTCTCGCTAGCTCTCCTTATGATACACACAACCTCCGTGCTGAAGCCAACCCGCTGGTGCCAAACCCGAAAGGATGAAATAAATCGCCGTCATGAAACGTTTCCCTAACGCTTTTCCAATTATGCAACCCAAAATTACTTGTACATAGAAATAATCATTGACATGAGGGGCATCCATTGACCTATACTAAATAGATCGCTCATAAACCAGAAGGACTATTGATTTTACTTCTTGTCGACGTAAGAAGAATGATCGTTGTCTTTGTGACCATTGCGCGCGACACTGGGAGAATTGTGATTATGCTGGTTAGCTTTGTCCTTACGAGCATCGTCGATTGCTGTTCTCTGCGCAATGCTTGAATCATGACTCTTCCATTCAACCTTGGTATCTGGAGGGAAGGCTAGAATTCGCTTCATAGTCTCTCTGCCAAAGCTGTTAGCGATTTCTTGGATCTGCACAAGAAATTGAAGCATACCTGATCCTGAGAACCCTCCCACCATCCACACTAGTCCATATACTCAAAATATCCTCTCCATTGCGAACGCTGAGGACAGCTCCGCAGACCTCCTCGCTGGCTTCTGCGAATTGGTCGCCGATAATAGCATAAACTAGATCCTCCCAGTATCTGTCTGCTACCCCCTTCTTCAGTCTTACAATCCACTTGCCACCCTTTTTGTTCTCGTCGTCCTCCCAAACTGGTCGAATGCCTCTTTTGAAGATGTGGTAATCAGAGACAAGAGGTAAAGTGGAGGGGCGCTTCAAGTGATGGTATACATTGAAGAAGTCCTCAATTGTATCAAAGCTCGCTATGGCATGCAGAGTCTTTTCATACTCTACAAACCCATTGGACTTTGAAATTGGTGGCCGGAACCAGAATACCCAGCTATCCCTCAAAGTGTGTGTAGGAGTTGTCGAGTTCTTGGAGCTCTCTGTGAGGGAGGATTTGGAAGGCCTGGATCCTAGGTCTTTGAATTGCTTCTCCAAAGTCGGGGTTTTCCCAGAGCCGACTACACTTCCAAAGTCCAATGCACTTCCGGGAGTCTTCGGGGTCTTCGCAGCTCCGAAGGATGCGAATGCGCCTGAACCAAGGCCGAACGCGCTAGATGCGCCTGCGGTTGGGGAAGCTATAGAGGTCGTCGAAGGGGACATGGCCCCGAGAGGGTTCTTGTTACTATGGGAAGAGGAATCTCCATGGCGCCTTCCCAGGGTGTAGGGTCGAACAGGATGATCGTTTGAAAGAGGGCCGCCGTTGGCAGAAGGATTACCTGTGGACAGAGAGAGCTTGCTGGTGCTATTAGAGAAATAGTGGTTAGTCATGCGCCTACAAATAGGGTTGGTGAAAAAACTTACTTTGAGCGGCGGGTCCACAGGTTATCCTTATCCATCCCGACAAGATGAAGGTATTCCGAGTTGAGGAGTGGTCGCAAGAGCTGGCCAACTTCGTAGTTTAGAGCTTGTGGGACGACTGGTGACTTTAGAAGCTGTTTGTTCTGGCAAGGGAGTGCAATCGGGGGAGTTCGAGTTGGGTGGGAGTATGGTGTACCAAATGAGTCGATATTGCGTTTGAGTCGGCGAAGAGATCAGAGGTATTAGGTGGTTTTGCGAATGATGGTAGCAATTGTGCGAAAGAGGGGGTATTATTCTCAATTTGGCGTATTTGAACAGTAAAATGTTGGTCGTATGTACGGAGGTAAGTTCATGCCCGGTAATGCAGGCCTGTAGTTTGGAATGGTATGGCGGTGGAGTGGGGCGAGCACAAAAGGCTAGAACTAGTGCACCTTAGCGTCATTGTCGGTATAAAATATTCTTCGTGGAGAGCTTCGCTTCGCCTCTTCTTTTCCTTCCTCAACAGCAAGACCTCCAAACTCAAATCTGTGTCGGCTCGAACTCTACTACTCAGCTGGCACCTCCGATGCGAGGTCAAGATTGAAACACCACTTTAAAACCATCGTCCCGAGGGCCGCTGTTACAGCTGGCTTCCACGAAATGATGATGACCTTATGATGGAAACATACAACCAAGGATCAATAGCTATGCTGCCGAGGAGGGATTCATGTATGTAGCTTGTCGTCTTCTATATATTCATATGAGGAAAACACATACTCTGGTAATACGAATCAGCCATCGTGTTTGCACGTATCGGTTGATCCTGAGATGTATCTTTTGGCAAAATATCTGATGAATTTTCAGCCATTCGGAACCCCTTGGACCTGTACCTGTGCCGTTGCTGATATTTTACGTTGTAGTAACAGCACTATGATTCTATCAAGGCTTCAAAATTTGCCGCTGCAGGGTTTAATGCGATTTTGTAGTTCAGATGTGTCACGTGGATACACGATTGAAAGACGCTTTGCTAGCCATCTCCATGAGAGTATCACTACCACACGGGTTGATCAGCGGTTTCATTCATTCATCCATCCATTCAGGGGCTAGCTTTGTCTATGTGGGCATCATTCTCGAACACAAGTTCAATGACGATTCCATTCGTCCTGATCAAACTTGAATCCCAGCTCCTCCATCGATCTCGCAGTACCTCCTGCTTTCACCCACTTTTCCCTCACTTCTGCATATATTTCCCTACACCAGAGTTGTTCTGGGCCCCAATAGGTAGGCTCCTTTTTAAAACCAGAAAGCTTTACCCAGTCATGTAACCCATTAATATATTCAGCATCTTGTGGGTACCCGAACACGTGAAAGTTTGTTCCCTCACCCGTCTCTTGTACCCGTTTCTTCTCCCATGTTTGCATTTTCTCCTTTCCAGGTAACTCGAGATTGTTCGACCAGAACTTGGCAATCGCTGCCGCTTGAACTTCGGCAACTGGGAATGGAATAACCTTCTGAGGCAACGCCAAGAAAGCAAGCGTTGGATGCGCGATGTTGAATACATGCTCATAAAGCCCAACGGCTCGACGACCATTTGTAACTGTTGGATCAAGTGCCTTCAGAAACGGATAGGAGTAGAAGTATCCTGTGCAGTACACGATAGCATCGATATCTTTCTCCACACGCCCATCTTCCAACCGAACCCCTTTTTCCTCCACCAGATATTCAGCAATTGGAGGCACTTCTTCCTTTGCTTCACCGAATTTCAGCGGTAATGGTGTCCTGACAGAGCATAAAAGGGGCTTCTTGGAGACAAAACTGATCTGCGTTCCAATGTCCAAGCCAGACGCTCCGCTCCCCACTATTATGACTTTCTTGCCCGTAAAACCTTCTGGAGAACGGTATATTTTGGAATGTGTTATGAGATTAGGATACGCAGCGTTGAAAGCTTCGATTCCGGTGACTGATGGAATGAAGGGCACCGAGTAGTGACCATTAGAAACGACCACAGCGTCATATTCATTCTTCTTCGAAACCCCCGTGATCGTAGACTTGGTAGTCACTTCCCAGCGATCCTCTTTCAGTAGCCGAACATCGTCAACCTGGGTGGAGAAAGAAATGATGTCCCTGACATCCTGAGAATACTTCACGAGATATTCTTGAACATCCTGTCGAGCTGGGAAGAGCAGAGATTCCGCGGGAAACGCCTGGTCAGAGAAACCCATCAACTGCTTGGGTATATTCGTGTTCAAGTGCTCATACATGGGATTCGAGAAGATTGGCGTTTTTGATCCATCTGGCCATATCGGTTTCTCAAGAGGGACATTGGGGTTGGTTGAGGGAATCGATACCTTCTCCCTTGAACTAGGAGTGTAATGCCAGACCCCGCCAACTTCAGACTGCTGCTCGAAGATGTCGATTGTGTCGAAATACTCTTCTGCTCGGAGAAATTTTGCTGCTGCGAGTCCAGATGGGCCGGCACCAATTATAGCAACTTTTTTAACACTTAAAGGGATCGTTGCCCTTAGGACTGAGCCCATATCTTGAGAGGTACAAAGAGTGGCGTGTAATATGCTGGTAGAAGGTAGGGTACAGTAGAAGTTGCAAATGTCGCTAGAGGCCGAGCTTCTAGTTAACAGATCCCTTTCTTTGAGTTTTGGTTGATTGAGAACGAGAGGAAGTACGGAAAACTGAAACAAAATGAACAAGAGAAGGGCTTCACTACGGAAGTGCCGGTAAGTAGTAATCCTAAATGAGTGAGGTGAGGTGATTTTTCAAAAGCACGCCTGCAAAGGTGGGGCGACATGCCACCAGTGCTGTAGTGAAAGTTCTGGTGGTTGTAGCACATTCTGCCACTTTTATCGATGCAATATCCATTCACCGCCCTGTATTTCGGGCTTAGCGTCCCCTCGAACCCCATGCGGCTGTTCGCGTCATCCCTCCACGACAGTAAAGGCACCACGCGTTGAGGAATTCCGAATAAATACATCCAGGTCTACGAACGAACTGAACAGAACACGAACCTCCAAAAAGCCATGGTGCATTTCCAATCTGGAGGACAACCCTTCACTTTCTGACAATGGAGCCTCCAGCCAGGACAAACGCAAAATCAACAATAGAGAGCGCAGCCCACATTCCGATCGCCCAACTGACTCCTCTTCTTGCGGCGCCAAGTTCTAGATCGATCAAAGCAATTGTCACTTTGACATGGCCCTACAGCTCTGCCACTGGATCAGTCGCCTTCCTATTGTCTGAACCAGATTTCCGTTTGCGGAGAACGAGAGGGCAGGTGAGGGTGCAATTCGCTGGCTCAAGCGCAAAGCAAGTCACAAAATATGGGATCGCCAGTGGGGATGAGGTAGTTTTGTGTTTGGACGGTGCAGAATGGATTCAAGATGATAATCAAGTGTCGACTCCCGGAAGGGGAGTGGAATTTGAGCTGAAGTTCACAGAAAGGCTACTTCTCCAGGTACGTTCTCCTAGACCACACATGAAATTTTGCTGACCTTCGGTTTTTAGTTTCAACCAGAAACTTCTCAAGATGTTCAATTAGTCGACATAGACCATCCAGAACCAGAGTCACAGGCAGACCCCGAAGCTATAATCCCACCAGAGATTTCCATTGCAGCTCCGCCTGCCACAAATGGCCATACAAGTTCAATACCAACAAATACGGACCAGAAGGATAATGAGTTTTCGTCACCAGCCTTTCTCAAGCGAGCGAGAACCTCCTATGGGTCTGTGTTTGAAGGTTTCGACCCGTTCGACGAAGCGGATGGCACAGTACGTGGAAAAGGAAGAAAGAGGACCAGGTTGAGCGACGTGAAGCGATGGCAGTACAGCAGTCGATCCCCCACACCCGAACCAGAAGAATCTACTGAAGCGACTCCTGTCCCATCTCCTGTCCCATCTCCCGATTCAGTGGTGCAACCACGTCCTTTGATGACCGACGAAGGATGCCAAACAATGGATTTAGAAGCCGGTGATGCTGCGGAGGCGTTGGCGGATTTCTCACGACAGGCGGTGAATGTTGCCGGTATTTCTTACGCACGGGTGGATGAGCCCATCAGTCCAGGTATCCAAATTCAAGTGCCTGTCGCCCGTGAGAACATCATGTCCCCGCCTACAATCCAGACACCATTGCCACAAACAGAAGTTCAGCCGATTTTCGAACAAGTGGCGCCTATTTCTCCCCGACTTCGGCCCCAACCATCAGAATCATTACCTCTAGTATCTTCATTGGTTTCGAAAAGCTTATTTGGATTTTCGGGACCAGTCACGCCAGCTTCACTGCCAGGACATAATAAGAATTCAAATGAACTACTTCCGGCCCCTACTGAGAATTCAGTACCACCCACTGAAGTTTCAGAAGAAGATATTTATTCAGCAAGTCCAAAGCGCCGCGAGGAGACAGAGCCTGCTGGTTTCTCGAGCGTCACCAATCCTGTAATCGATGCAAATGGCTTCATCCCCGTTAATGCGGAAGAGAGTTTCGGTTTTGAGGACCAACATGGTCAATGGCAGAGAGATAGTGCCAATTTAAGGCATACCCCATCTCCGCCGAAGCAGCCAGACAGCCAAGAACATCTTGGTGATATCATCGAGGATGAACATTTCTATGTAGAAGAAGACCAAGATGCGCGCCAATTTCTCGATCCTGACGCGCCGCATGATCAGGAGCCGAACCGTTCAAATTATCCTGATCTTGACGAGCTATCTGAACATCACCCTGTATCGGTTTGGGGGGATCACTCTGTAGTTGCGTATCCAGACTTACCAGAACCTGAAAACGGAATGGAAGATGATTCTAGGATGAACCTTCCATCTGCTCACTCCACGCCAATGTCGCGGGTTGGTAGTCAGCAGTCACAGGCAATAGACTTGGTAGAGAGTAGTGACGAAGAAGAGGAGCAGGAAAGGGAGAGAGCAGCTTTGGCGGATGTCTCTAGCGTGGAAGGGTCTGAGGGATCGATAGTCAGCGAGGAAGAAGAAGAGCAGGAAGCCAGACACCTTCGTAGCCAGTATTTTCCACAGGATGATGCCAGAGTTTCTCGGGAAGGCTACAAAGACGAAGAGAGCTACGATGAAGACGAATTCGAGGTAGATGAGAATGGTGATTATATCTACCCGCTCGGGGTCAATGGAGATCCCGAAGACTACTATGAAGACGAGGAGAGCGAAGTGGAGGGCGAAGGCTATGATGACGATGTGGAAGATGAGCCTCCGCAGAGACCTTCTGTTCCGCAAGCACCGGTATTCATAGACTTGCTCTCCTCAGATGACGAAGATGCCGGTGCGATGCCCACACCTCAGCCTCCCGTTCCTAAACCGCAACAGGCGGCGCCTGAACCCAACTCGGACGAGGACATGCCGGGCAATCTAGACGCCCGACGTGCCGAAGAATCAGAATTGGAATCAAATGGGCATGAGGGTCAAGGTTCATATCATACCAGCGAGGAGGAAAGCGATTCCGAAGACGAAGCAAAGGATCGTCAGGACACCCGAGAAGTCAGAGAAGAACTCGAATCCGAAAGCGACGAAAGAAGCCACGATTCAGAGTCCGACTCCAATACTGCACTAGGTGAAGAAAAGGGAGATGTGATCTTGCCCTTAGACGAAGAGCCAACTACAATGGATGAAGACATTTCTGACGATAATTCCTCGAAACCTCAAAAGAGACAATCATCAGCAGCCCCAATACCACCCATTCTACACCCAAAATTGTTTGGTTTGGACGGCTCGAATGACGAAAAGGTCGCAAAAGAGCTAGCTAGTCTGGCCTCTGAAAAAGGCAAAGACTCTATGGAGCCAAGGACTCTACAGAATGCGAGCAGTGCTCAACTCCCTACTCCTGATGATACTCAAAAATTCGAGAAAACCTTCTCTGCCGAGACATCATTCGCAATTTCTCAAGAAGTGCACGCGACAGCGGCAGAATCACAAAATACGTCAATTACAGCACCCAGTGACATCCCAGAAAGTGATGTTGTAGGGGTCAGAATCGAGATCTCTGAAACGATCATGGAAACCCGCGACATTGACCAAACAGCACGTGCTCCAGCCCTTGAAGATGTGGTAAATAGTGGAGAAGCCGTGATAGAAGATCGGGAAGTCATAGTTGAGGAAGCCACCGGAGAGAATCTAGTGGTGGAAAGCGAAGAAGCGGTGGAAGACACATTAATGGAAGGAACTTCAGAGAAGGAGATAACCATGAAGGAATTCACAAATGAATTCACTGAAAAAGCTACAGTCACCCACGAAATAATACAGGAGGTACTCGAACCCCAGCAATTTGTGGAGGGGTCTGCTCTTGTAAGTCCAAGAAGGAGCTCCAGGCTGGTCAAATCTACCATTCTAGAGCCGAAAGAAGACGTCCGACCCTCAACACCTGTCAAAGCTGCGATGGGTAACACACAAAATAGCAGTCAGTCAGACCGCTCTATTCCTATGGTGGTCATCGATGAGAAGCTTTCTTCCCCACAAGGACATGATGCAAGCGTAGAACTAGCACTCGCGTCTCACGATTCTCCTGTCAAGAAGCACGATCTTCGAAGAACTTCTGTAGTTAGCATCGAATTGCCGTCAAAGCAACACAATCTTCGCAGCGCGCCTGCTGTTGAGGATGTTCCACAGCCTACGCACAACCTACGGAAACCCGCAAATGATAACGAACCGCCGACGAAATACGATCTCCGAAAACATTCTACTCCCGAGACGGACACTCCGACTAAAGGCCACGATCTACGAAACGCCCCTGTTGCGGACTTGAAATTGAAGCTCTCGAGAGCCCTGCGAACTGAGTTGAGCGAGTTTACAGCATTGAAGGTGCTGCGCTATCACATCAACTCAAAGCTAGATGTCCTAGCAGTTGCAACCACCCCATCAACCGAACCCCAGCGCGGAAAAGGAACTTCACGGCAATTCCTCACCACTTTCAACATTACCGACGTGTCGATCGCTCCAGGTGCCGTTACTGAGATCCAAGTCTTCCGCCCCTACAAAGACGCTTTACCCATCATCCAAGCCGGCGACGGGGTCTTACTTCGCAACTTTCAAGTCATTTCTGTGAAGAATAAAGGCTTCGCGCTCCGCTCAGACGACGCGAGTAGCTGGGCCGTATTCAAGGACGAAGAAGAACCGGAAATTCGTGGACCGCCAGTGGAGTTTGGGGCCGGGGAGAAGAAGCACATTGGGCTTTTGAAGAAGTGGTATGGGGATTTGGACTCGACAATGATGGCGAAGCTAAACAGGGCCAATGCAGACAAAGCCAATGCTGCGTGAAAGCATTGGGATGGTGTTTGTTTGAGCGATCGATTTATGGAGCCGGTAAAATGAGTTTAAGGGGTATGGCGTACGTCAATGGAGATACGACCCTGTGGTGTAAGATTAGACCAAATACCAAGCAGATATGACACTGGGTCTTAATTGCCTTCGCCAACATTTCCTTTTTCCTCTTCCCTTGAATAATTAATTCGCCCTGGATTTGGATGTCAAGTGACAGTTCCCTGGGTGAATCCTTGCCGCCACCACGGGGGCAGCTTTTCGCTCAGCAATCGATTAGTGTTATAAAAGCATCGTCTGACACTAATTGAACTAATTCCGAGTTTTGCCATGGCTGACGGCACTCTTGCATTATGCATTATGTTTAGTTCTTTATGAATGCTTCAAGGATTTGAGGGTAATGTTGGCGACAGGAGTATGCAAAGAGGCATTGGGGCAATCATAAGATCATATCTCTGCCTTGGTTCCCAAAATGTGAATTTCAAATATGCCTGCCGGGAAGGTTGAGTGAATGTGATTAGAAACAAGCTTGAGCGAGTGACAGTCATGTTCTTAGAGTGAATAATCACCCACCATTGTCTTTCTTACTTGAGGGACATTTCTTTTCGAGGCTTCCTGAATTCGCCCAATCTCCCCCCAACATCAACCACGATATTGGACTGGGAGATATTCGCTAACGCATCATTAACAACAATACCAGCGCATCTTCGCATAGCAGATACAGTTATTCATTCAAGAAATCCATCAAAAAATATACCTTTGATCTCAGCATTGACGACAAGGCAAGGCAAGGCAAGGCAAGGGTGTGGTGTGAAGGGAGGCTCAGGGTTGCCAAGAAGTACGGCGGACGATAGCATCGATTCAGCGCGAGGCTCAACTCATACTATAATGGAAACAGTAAGTCGACCAATTATTTCACCATTCGTCATTTTGTGAAGCCTCGCCTTTTGGCTCAGACTATTCTTCCATCTGCTTCCTTACTTTTGACTCGACCATGGACGCAAAAGCTCATGATATACCCAGATGGAACCAGAACTCGAGCGCGTAAGAAAGCAACCACGGACTACACCAAAAAGCCGCAGACCTCTGGCAGAATCGTCGCCGCTGCGTATAAGCTCCTCCAGCTCCCATAACAGAAGTGTACAGTTGCCCAAGAAAAGTACAGCTTCGAAGGAAGAGTACCCGATCAAGGATATCACGGCCGAGGAAATAAGGGCCGGCGGAAAGCTCTGGTATGAAATAGATTGGGAGGGTCCATTCGACAAAACTTGGGTATGATGCAGAATCCCCTGCGAGACAAAGCAACCCGCTAACAGACTCCTCAAGGAACCTGCAGTAAACGTCAACGAGGCCGCCATTCGCGATTGGGAAAGGAAGAAGAGAAAAAGGAAGAAGAGAAACGCGCAAAAGGAGAGGAAGCGCATACGCGATAGTACAGGTGGACCTCCAACATACTCCCCGGACAGTAGTCAGCCCATACGTCCAGCAAAACGAGAGCGAATATCGGAGGCACACGTTGGCGACTCCTCAAATAAGAAACCAAGACGGGCAGGCACAGCTGAGACTGCTGGATTCCAGTCGGTGTCTCAGGAAGACGCTCTTTTTGTACCTCCATACAGAGCTCCCAGCGAAATCAAGGACAGCTACGAGGAGGAGTTATCTAGCGGTGGCATCTACAGAAGCACGCCCCAGGTTATCCTTAGACCGCCTGAAGACTTCAACCCGAACGACTACCAAACAGTTGCCTCCTCTCAACCCTCACAACCCTCAGAAAACGCGCAGCCCTCACAGCAATCAAACCCTTATCAGTCGATTAATGATCTAGCAACTACATCATCACAGTCACAAATACAGCCACGGCATCAGCCGCGGAAACAGCAGTATATTTGGGACGAGGAGATTGAAGTTGCTGACTCTCAAGAGCTGCAGGGATCTTCTTCCTACAAACCTCCAGAAACACAAGCTTCAGGCACAAGGCCGGAGACCGCAACAGAATCCGACATACAACCGTTTGGCAGCGACTTGTTGACTTCGTCCCGTGACGAGACTGGTCTTTCTAGTTCTGGAAGGCAATTTGTTGAATCGTCAGACTACAGACCCAGCACTAGTAATCTTGTTGAGTCTCAGCCTATCTCTGAACAGCAAAGTGCAGGAGAGACTTCCACTGAGATTCGTGAAGAGACTACCCAAGAGCATTCTTTGGAGAGTTATCCTGCCGTTAATAGCTCATCCAGCAACGTTTTAGGGGACTCTGCACCACAGAGTGTCTCTAGCGCCCACCTAGAAATTTCTGCGCCACAGGAAATTGGAACATCTTCGGGAGAGCCTATAGACTCTTCAGCTGTTGCAGGCGGGCCCTCGTTGGAAGACACCAGTCGTGTCACAACTCAGGTGGAAACACCCCCAAATAGGCAGCCAGACCTGGTGGACCACCCCGATATTTCGAGTAGTTATCCTTTCCTGACCCAACTTCCATTGCTTGAGAGCGACGACAACGTAGTGGGAGAGGAGGCTGTCGAGTCAGTCGAATCGAGGTAAGTCATCATTCGATAAATTTTTGTGCAAACACAGCGACAGACTTTATACCGGTAATTTGTTCCCTATCAAACTCCGAAACACTCAATTCCAGTGGATTGCCGTGGTTTTCGGGTTATATGGGCCACGAAGGTTATGCTCTTATCTGCTTTCGTGCCAAGGACTTGTTTCGTCATCTTGAATACTTCAACCCGTCCAAATTTCCCATCTATCTTTTTAAGTGCTTAAGTACTCATCTTCCATCATAGGCGTACCGGATCTCAAAACGGCCCGAAAACCTTTACCAGCCCTAGCCCGCCACTATCATTTGTCGGAGCAACTCAGTCACAACACTTACCAGCAGAATCTCCACCACGACGATTACATTCACAGACACAAGAATCCATTTCTAGTTTTGAGCAAGCGTGGCAACCGGCAAGAGCAATCTCGCTACCTGCACAACTTGCTGGGGCAGATTCATTGGCGGTCCAGGTCGGTTCGGCATTAGGGAGCGCTCAAACAGGCCTCTCACAATTACAAAATACCCCTTCCCTTGAACGCCTTGCATCAAAAGAAGACCTACAAACTCAGCCTTCCGCACCACAGAAGGATACCGCAGCTACCCCGAGGCCAAGTCAATTTGAGAGTAATCTAAGCAAGTCGCAGGGAACTGTCATAACCAGCATTGAGCAAGTCCTACGATCTCCTCATACGCCTAGACGATCACCAGTTTCCGACTCTGACATGGACGCCCAGTCGACCCCCGATCAAGTAATGGATCCGAAAAAACTGGTGAGGGAGATGAGGGAGGCCAGGCAAAGGGCTAGTGCAATGAGACATGCGGAATCAGCGTCTAGAGAAGCCTCGACAGTCCCTCCATCTCCTTTAGTAGCAGCACCCAATCATATGTTACCTCTGCGCGAGAACGTCACCGAACCTGCCATCCCTTTACCTATGGTAGAGCCGGCTTCACCCAAAGTCTCTGCTGATGATGAGTCAGACGGTAGGGCTCTTCGGATTCTGCCACTAAAAGCCAACGTATACGTCGTACCACTGCCTCTGCAATCACAAACTCGAGATATCTATGTACAAACAGTCAGAAGCAACAAGCGACAGCGGCTTGACTTTCTTCCTGACGAGGTATCGGACCCCAACTTGATCAAAGAGATTGACCTCATGATGGATGAGTTGAGAGCGCTTTGTAGTCACCCAGACTTAGTAACTGAAAATGATTTCTTTTCGCAGAGAGAGGAATCTAAGGAGAACCAAGCCAAACATGCAGAGACAATAAGTACGAAATGTATATTTGTCGCGGAGTTCATTGATGCTATTCGTCCTTCCAACCAGCACATTGCAATCCTAGCCCAGCCAGGAAGAATACAGGAAATCCTTGAATATATTCTCCGATACCATGGATTTGAGAATGGACCCGATGGTCCAAATCTTTTCCGTGACGCTTCTGGAGGTCCGTTAACGATAGCTCTGCGCTCAACAACAGAGAAATATATTGCTGCCCAGCCAACCTCTGCAATCGTTGCTTTCGATTCGCCTTTAACAGCTAAAGCTTATGCAAAATCTACGAGTGCATTGATCTCCCTAGTGGTGTCGGACTCAATTGAACACATCGAGTTATGCGTCGAAGACATCACAAATCCAATCGAGAGGAAACAAACAATTGTCGACTACATATCACAATTGCAAGAAGACATTGGAAAGCTAGACTCCGATTATCCTCCACCCCCAGAGGCCGCAAAATTAAGTGCTGAATTTGTAATGAGTATGACACAGAGCTCTTGGCCAATACCACCCATGCCTGAAATTACGGGACTTGAGTTTAGAACTCCTTCTCAATCACAATCACAATCGAGAAGCGAGGTCTTGTCTGGGTCTGCCACCCAATCTTATGACATGCAAACACAAGTTCCCCAGTCGAGCGGCAAGCGACAATTTGTAAGTGCCTTGTAATTATGTTATAGATCTACGCTAATAATCCAGGCCTTGGACGATGAGGTAGGGTCTGCATCACCGAAGCGGCAGAGGCTCTCACCAAACCCCAACTCGCTTGCCGAACAGGCCCCCAGCAAGGACTTCTCACACATGGGTGAAACTCTCCTGCAATCATCGCCAGACAAGCAGGGCTCCAAAGTCGCCGAGACAGCGGAAACAAACTCGAAAGCTCTTGACGATGCGCAAGGATTTCAAGTCTCGTCACTTTTAGAACGGATCAAAGAAGTTGAAGATCGACTACAACGCAAAGATGCATCGGAAGCCGAGCTTCGTGAACGCAACAAGAGCCTGGAAGCGCAGTGCAAAGACCTTAAAGCAGGCTTAAAAGAGATAGATCCAAAGTACCGAGAAGCACTCAACGAACGCGGCGAGTTCGAATACGAGATCAACCAAGTTCTTCAACGAGAAAGTACCCTTCGAAAGAAATACGATAGCGTAGTTGCAGATCTCACTAAAGCCCGAGAGCAAAAAGTAGCCGACGATGCAGAATTAGCTGCTGCCAGAAGCCGCCTCGCTTCATCGGCTATTCCCGAAGTCGCCGAGATGGCACAGGTGGCAGAGGCAGTTCGGGTCATCCAAAGCGAGAACGAACGGCTTGCGCGCCGTTTCGAGAGCAGTAAAAAGGACGCTGACTTCGCTCGTGAGCAATACCAGCAGGCTTCATCCGCGGCTGGCGAATCTGCGCGTGAACTTGCTACGCTAAAAGAGCATATACAGGCGCTCAAAGATAAAGCACATGAGAATACCGTCCGGGTCCATGAGATCTACAATTCCAGTGAAGTGCAGCAACACCTCGACAAGATCAAAGAGTTGGAGGCGGAGAAAATCGCGCTGGAATTAGATCTGGAGAGGAAGATTGACGAGGTCAAGATGCTTATGAGTGGCCGCAGAGGTACTCGAGGTGCTAGTGTCCCTCGAAGTCCGCGCATGGGCAGTGCGAGTGTTATGAGTCCAGGTCCACAGAGAGCTATCGGTAGGGTCATGGCGAGCGGGAATCGAAGTCGGGGAACTAGTCCTGCGCCGGGCGAGATGCAGATGAGAGGGGGGCCTTCGGAGGCGCTGTTTCAGGGGCCGCAGAGTAGATGGGGGACTCATTTGCAGGGCTGATGGGATGAGGGCAGGGATTTTAGATTCATAATCATGGCGCTATGGCGTTGGGGGGGTCGCTGCATTGCGTTACGGAGATATATTTAGCGCGGGCTATCGACAGATGAGTCCTGGGAGCACGCATAGCTTTTTACGTATTCATGATTTGACAACTTGATTTTTCCTATGTTTGTAGGCTTCTCTTTGCCAGCTGTATGTGACAAACGATGGTGAATTTCAAGATGGTAGGGGGGTGGGGCAGGAGCACATAAGGCCTTGGATAGTGCAAGATTTTGTTCTCGGTGTGGTGTCGCTCCTATAGTCTTTTTTACGGCCTTCTCCACAGAAAGTCGCTATACTCGTAGTGGATAGAAAAAAGCGGCACCATTTATAATGTGCCAGGCGGCGTGGGACATTAAAAATGGTTTAGAAAATTTTGATGTCTTCATTATTCTATGCAGACATTCAGCCAGCTAGCTAAAACTTTCGTAAGTAGCGCCATCCATCCCTTAGCAAAGCCTCAAAAACGAAAAAAGCAAAGAACCAGAGTCACACCACTCTAATCCTCCTTGATAACCTTCGCGAACTGCGTTCCGTTGGCCCGCTCCGGCTTTCCAGCTTCCAATCCCTTCGTGCCGATCTTGTCCTTGCTGTAGCCAGACGCGTACGGGTTGAGTCTGAGCAGGACCTGCTTGTTGTGCAGCGGGTTCTTCTTCTGAACACCGGCGCGCTTGGTCTTGCTGAAGCCCTTGGCGGCGCGGATCACGTTCTGGATTTCAGACGAGTTGATGAGACGGCCGACATCGGCTTGGTGGACGATGGGTGATGGGAGCAGGAAGTCCTTCTTCAGCGCGGAGGGGGTGGTGCTACTGCCGTAGATGGTGTCGAGGGCCTTGAAGGCTGCGGATGTCCAGATGATGAAGCGACCGAGGTGTCCTCCTGGTGCGAGCTGCAGAAGGTTGAGGGCGAAGACGGAGCTGGTCTCTACACCGGCGATATTGCGGAATGCGAGGTTAAGTTCCTTGCCGTCGACTTCTGGGTCGTAGACGACGAGGGGGCCGCGGCGTTGACGGTGGCGGCGTCCACGGAGCTTACCCTTTCCTGCGCGGAGCTTGCGGGACTTCTTGACCTTGTCGATATCTGAGGATGCACCAATTGACTTTAGGAGTCCGAGAGCAGCAGATGTCTTTGCGATCGCAGCACCGGAGAAGACCTCGGAGTTGATGACGAGAGGAACTTCTGGGACGGTGGAGACTTGGTGACCGCGGGCGAGGAGAAGAGCAGGGACCGAGGAAGCAGCCAAGGCGGAAACGGTAGCAAATCGCCTGGAGAAATTAGGATGTGAGAAGTCGGGAGGAGGGGAAATGCTCACTTCTGACCAAGGTTGATCTTCTGGTGCCACTTTCTCCAGACCTTTGTAGGTGCGAACATACGACCAGATCTGCACATGTTACCGAAAGCAGCTTGACCAGCACGGTGGGTTCCTCCTCCAGAGACACGGGGAATACGGGCAACAGCGCGACCTGTGTTGAAGTAGAGTTAGCCATTGCTCCTCAATTGCCTCCCAACCAGCCGAATTTCCGCATTCTTCCTTTATCCCCATATCGTAGACCTTCGTATAATCTCATTCTCACCCCCGCCCTCCAGAATCCAAGAAAATTGTGTGTACTAACCAGTACCCCACGACTCAGCAGAAGTTTGGTGACCAGCCTTCTCGGCCACGGCATATGGTTGACGCTTGTTCTTCGCAACACCAGTGTGGACGGTCTGGACGATATCCGGCCGGATAGGGGAGTTGAAGACCTATAGTTCAATTCCATCAGCTCAATTCTCGTCCATCTGGGCCCCCACACAGCGAGCGCATCAGCACGCAAATCGAGATATAGTCGTACCTTTGGGAGAGGATGGGTTGCACCGCTGGCAGAGCCATCGGCCTTCAGGATGGTGACAGTTGGACGGGAAGCCATCTCGACGGATTAATGGCGGGGTGTCGTTGTCGTCGTGGGTTGTCGAAGTTGGCGTTGAAGTTCGTCGTCAAAATTTATTTCGAGGTTCGATATTTTGCGAAAAGCAGTGGTGCGGGCTAAGCGAATTTACCTCACGTGACTTGGAGCTCATCATCGTCTCTCTCTCTTTATAATAACTCTCAGCTACTTTACTTGCCACGGAAGACTGAATACTTACGAATGCACTCCAGAAAACAAACCACAGGTCTCGTAGCTCACCTTAGTTTGAATTCCCAACTCCATTCGCCCATAGAGTCCAGTGAGTAGTCTTACTACCAACCAAACAACGACAGATTTTCTCTCCACCAGCTTTGTACTAGTAATTACTCAATGTCACTCATGAATGCAACTCCAACAAGCGGTTTGTGAAATATTATCGCATACTAATATAGGCAAACTTATTTCTAGATCGTTGCTTCCGCCGCTCCACACTCCGCAGGTTAAAGGCCCACCGTGTCCTTCCACTCCCAATACATCATGCCCATGAAAACATCATTGCCTATCCTGCAAAGCTGCTCACTATCCCGAAACACAAACATACGCTCCCAAAACAATCTCCACGCCCCAACCGATTCGGATGTCAGAAGATCAGCCTCGATGATCCCAACAGTAACAGCATACCAATCAGTGCCCATGTCATAGGGAGAAGGAAGCAGGCGTTCGCTAACAGGTGCTTCAGAGGCAACCCGAATAATCAGCATACCGTTCCTTAAGCTTCCTTTCCTGCTCGGTTCCAGGAGAATGTCCATATACATCCTTGTTTAAAAACTGCACAATAATATCGTCGTAGATAATAGGCCGATAGTTGGCGCCAATCCAAGTTTCGAGGCAATTGATGAGGCGCTTGTTGGCGTGTGGACACGGGGAGACGTTGCAGTTTAGGATCTCTTTCTCGCAGCAGGCGGGCGACGATAATTTTGTGTCCAGCCATGGTTTTCGAGAATGGCATGGTAAATGGAGTGAAACCGTTTATTGGTCAGGCTAAGACAGGCGGCGTCGAACAAGGGGAGATGTGCGAAGATCTTGAACAGCAGCTCGGTGGGAAGTGTGGGAAGTGTGGGAAGTGTGGGAAGTGTGGGAAGTGTGGGAAGTGTGGGAATGTTAGTTGCATTAGGATTATGTGTTTGAGACATCTTAGAGACTGCTTTCGAATGGGTGGGGATATAGTCAAGTCCGTGACAAAATAATATGGGACGCTTTGAAGATTCTCTGATTTGCAGGGGAACCCCTTTATTTATTACTGCAAGATAATGGGCCGGATAATGACAGTGAGTATTGATGAGTGCACTTTATAGAACATATCACTGTATGAGTCGTGTGGTTAATCATACCTAATGTTGAAAGTTTGATTAGCTGTAGAGCACCAGAAGTCAGGTTCGTCAGTATCCAATGAATCAATTTCCTAGGTAACAAACAACAAAACTTCTCTCGTCTGTCTTCCGTCCGGACACATGAATCATCGACTTTCTCATAGAAAGACTGGTAAGGGATCATAGGACCTCCTTAGTAGATTCTGATGAATCTTCCAAATGGTAAAACATACCATGAAGTCAACACCCGGATCGTATGCAGTTCTCTCCTCACAAACACTATTCCTTGGGCGGATTGTCATAGACGAAGGTAGTATCCTCCCCCACCTGCAACATCCATGTGATCCTAGCAAGTTCCTTGGCCTTCTCAGCAAGCTCATCCATCCCATAGGACTTGAACACGTTCCGAAGTGTCAGCCAAGCCGACGTAGCTCCCTGATGGGGGTAGCCCCATCTCTTCACGACGATTCTCGAGGTCTGAGAAGGAAACCCTTGGACTCCTTCAATATCAAACCCTATGCTCTGGAAAGCAGCTAGTACGTGATCGACCACCTTCTCTCCCACTGCGCGCTTCGCGAAGTCATTGACAAGAGAGAAGTGAAGATCCCACAGCTCAATCCTTGGGACTTCGGATGGTGGACGCTGGAACGTCTTGCCGAGTTCCTTGATGAGATCCTTCTTTCTCTTGTTGCTTGTGTTTGGGGCGGAAAAGCTCTTGATAAGCTGGCGTCTTTGGATTTTGACAGCATTGGAAACTTCGCGATCATCCACGCACAGAACACAGTCGCAATGGAATCCCCAGCCATCGGAAAGCTTTTTGTCCATGTCTTCCTCACGATTGATGTATTCAAAACTGAGTTCCGTATATTCTGACATGTCTCTAGCTGCTCGGACGATCTGCAGATCACCGATGAAGCTACGCTTAGTTGTTGGATCGCAAGAATGATTGATGTAAGAGGCTAAAGTCCAGATTCCTGTCGTACGAAGCATCGAACTTTTGTGTTGCTTGACGGCTTTGTATTCGCTGGCTCGATTCATCTCCGGATCGTCGAGTATATCTCTTGAAGTCAATGGACAGCTAAAGCAATTGATGTGGATTGTTTCTGCTACAAGGAATCTGTAACGCGTTAGAAGGTTTTGAAAGATGGAGGCTCCATATTAGACCTACGTATCCACTACTGGTGATCCGTCAACTGAAGTACATGCTACGCCTTGGTATTTGCGATGAGCGAGATCTCCGAAAGACGGTCCAAGCGAAGGGTTACGAGCCAATTTGTTTGAGACGTTACGAATGAGATCTGCATGTGTGCCGACAGTGGTGCTGTTACCTGGCACATCTATTAAAAAAGACGACTGAGATATTGACTTCGAATTAGCCTTCCACATCTCCTCGGGTAGTGCGGCAAAGCAGTAAGAAAAAGCCTTTTCGCAAAGGAGCAGCTCGCCAGCCTTCACCGGCTTGGTGATAAATAACCCTCTACCCCGCCCGGGCGAATTTCGCACTTCTATCGGCCCGCTATAGCTTGCGTTGTCCATTAGAGGAGGCCTGAGCTTTGTCGCTTTGTACAGTGCTTTGAAGTCGTATACTCCACTCTCTTGTTCTGCTACTCGAAGGCGAGTACGATCGAGCTCGCATTTGCCAGGCGCGCTCTCGGGATATTTGCGAACAAGTATTTCCATCATTTCGAGTGCTTCCTTGAATCTCCTTAGACCATAAAGTGCAAGTGCGCCGCGATAAAGTCCTTTCTCCGATCTGTCCTCAGGATTCGCAATGAATGACACATCGTCCAAGGCAGAATCGAAAGCTTCGATCCGAAGGTTTGCGAGAGCCTTATTGTTGTGTAATATCTCTGCTTCTTCCTGATTTGGAGAGGACCGAAGAGCTCTCTGATACCTGCCGATATTGTCAGAAGAGTAATGCTTATGGTACTTCCTACATACATTTCAATCGCATCGAAGAAGTTGCCCACGCCTACTAGGTCGTTTCCCTTTTTCTTCCAGTACTCGGCGGTTTTTGGAGCACTGGCACTTGTAGTTCTCCATTTCTTTGGAACTCTGGGGTCATCTTCGGAGAGCCAGATGATGTCTGTAGGCTGATCAACCCGAACAGCGTACTGTCCATTCGTTCCCACTTTGAAGTATGGCTCCTTCAGTATTATAATACCTTTCTCTTTGAGAATACTCTCAGCTGTTCTGGTGGTTTCCGGATCTTGAAAATACAGAGCGAAGGGCATGACGGTTCCAGCTTCATCCTCAGCGACGTTCATGATTGCGGTCATCCGCATGGCTGGACAGATAAATCGTAAAAGTAGATAGGAGCCTCGATGGTTGGTTTCAACTGCCAAGTCCTTGAGCATGACCTTTTTGAGGTCCTTGAAAGAGGCTACAGATGGCGCATATGGACTGCCGATAACAGTTGTCTGCATCAAATGTTGTCCAGTCTTCATCACCTTCATATTCCTCATGCTGTTGTTCATAGCAGCCATTTTAAATTCATTCACAGCCTGTGTGCGAGGCGGGATGTCGTTGGGTCGTTCTCTGCAGATAGTCAGTATGTTAGCATTTGTTCTTAGAAGAGTATTTCAGGGGGAGTGGAGATGCTAAATTGGTATGCATTTTGGTATTATAAGCTCTAAATCCATATGTTCAACTTCAAAACATATCTATCAAATGGGGATATAAATGTGGTACTGTACAAATGAAAGGACATGCGGCCCAAGTTACCTACCCCTTCCGTCGGAATGCATTTTGCGTCGCGGTCTTCTGAGTCGTGAGAACTTGTGCGAGCTGATCGTAATAATCGTCTTTGGGATCCAAGGTCGAAGACATCGCGAGGCTCTGAGGAAATCCACGACGACTAGTTTCTATGCAAGAGACTGGAATTATGAAAGAAGTATGAAGTTGTGTCGAGGTTGTTTTCCAAAGTGCCAGCGACGCGGGCCGTGCGGGCGGGCAGACGCGTTTGTCTCGCTGGAATTAACGAGAACACGTGACAACCCCCCTTTTCTACATGGATAAGGCACGCGGTGGACAGAAAACGGCACCAATATATAATGTGCCAGGCGGCCCGAGTAAACTTCCATCGTGTTTGCCCAGGTGGTTTTTCATTAAGGTCAGTTGTTTAGATAAGTAGGGTGAAATCTGTGAATATTCTATAATCATAGATTTTGATAGATTTTTACCATCTGCTTGAAATCAAAGCAGAAAACTCGCGGTCCACCTTCTTTCCAATTAACAAAATTACAACAATATATGGGAAATTCAAACAGTAAAGAAAGTGCAATACTACATTCTCCCTTCTCCCTTCCCCTCTCCTCGCAAAGCGATCTAACAGATATGATGCTTCGCCACAAAAGCCTTCAGTCCAGGAATGCATTTAGCACACGGGCATAGCTTGCTAGCACCGCCCTTCAAACACTTCCTCGCAATCCCCGTATCCACCTCCTCTATCGCAATACCGATGCATGCAGCTGCTCCAAGTACAATACCGCAGCTGAAGATGCAGGAGACGTTGAAATCGTCGGTTTCGGAGAGGGCCGTGGTTAGGACTTCGTGTGGGACTGGAGGGAAGGTTAGCATAGCTTTTGAGATTTTGAAGATATTAGGGGGGCAGAAAGGGAGAAGAGGGGGGGCTAAAGGGGGATATACGAGCTGTAAATGCATTTCCTGTAGGGAGTTGAATAGCATCAGAGGTATCGGGGACTGCGTCGCCTGGGACGGCAATGGAGAGGCCGCTGTTGAGCATGAGAGGGATAAGTGCGAGGATTTGGAAACGCATCTTGACGGCTTCTGGTAAGGGATGAATTGGGTGAGATTGAGGTTTCTGAATGAACTGATTGACGAAGATGATGGAGCTGGTGATAGTGAGGGACTTGACTAGAAGAGAAAGAACTTTTATATACTTTTGGATCTCACAGTCATCTTAACCCGCGAAGGCAGCAAGATGCTGTATTTCCGTTGCCATTGTAGCTTGCCATGCCTTTTGTGCTTGTGTTGAGCAAAGTTCGGGCCTTTTCTAATTCTGTACTGAAGAAAAGAAGGCGTTATAAGGGCGCTGTGTTCCCCATTCACGATGAAAGATGGCGTTGAGACAGTGGCTGATGGTATGGACTCCATTTCTGGAAACGTTGAAGCTATTCTCATTCAATGGCTTTGGCACACTTGCACAAAGGCGTTCTCATGCAACGTTGGAAGCGTTTTTCCTCGAGTGACAACTCCCCGTTACCAATGATTTAAAGGTCTTTCACATTATTGACAATCTCACCGTCAGCCATCCCATGTGGTGTTGTGAACCACCAACACTTGTTGATCAGCACGGGAATACCTTGCTGTTGCGCAAGATCCTTCACTCTCAGCCCTCTTGGCCCGAATTCAAAAGCCACACCTCAACGTAAATAATAAAACACGTAGATTGAGGAACTTGTTGGTAAACATAATTCTTAACTGGATCTACCGAAGCATAACTTTAGCCACTTCGATCAAGACTAAGACTGAAAATCTTGGACCTTGCCTCCAGAATTCCAGAAGATTACTCACGGCACTCGGGTTCCATGCCCGGCAAGTAAGATTCTCACTCACCAAAATTTCAAATATCAGCCTTGCTGAATGTTGTGTTCCTCCGGCATTCTTCCAACTTCCAAATCCCTTCACTTGACATCAAGAGGCCAAGAATAACTCCTAGGCTCGGTGATCTAACTTTACTCCGAGACGGAAGGCAACACCAACCCGTATTCACCATGCGGTCAGCGAGTTGCCGAAGTTCTCGATCCATAGATAAGTTGTGCCTGTATTAGAAACTTGAGAATCCTTCGATGCCACAAGGCTAGAATGTGTGAAAAGGATGAGTGAGACATCTGCAGCGTGCACCAACATGTTGGGCTCCGCACCGTACTTTTTCATGTAGTAGCAAGCACAAACTTTCACATGGAAGTTGGGAGTTGGACGTTGGAACTTTCCAACACGACAGATTTTTCTCTGCACAGACATACATGTAGGCAGATCGACACCCCTGGTCCGTTTTCCCCGACCGGGAGATCCTCCTTCCACGCCAAGGAACTACTGCGCCCTGCAAGACATCCTAATCGGGGCCCCAGCATATCAGTAACCGTACATCTGAAACACATCCCCAGCTCGCAGAGTTGTCTCCATCGAGCAGCTGGTGCCCAAAGGGGCGAAAAGAAATACCGTAGAACCAGAACAGAATCAGAAATGGAAATAGACGTGACTGCGCCGGTTGGACTGATGTGATACTTCGTACAACACCACACTACCTCCGTACACCACCAGCACCATACCACACGGATACCGGAACCGGAATCATACATAAAACCGGCTGCTCGGGAACGAGGCTCGTACCTTACATGAAATTCTACAGTAAGAGGCGGGGTACAATATCTCACGGGATTAAAATAGAAACGTACCATGTGACTAACTACCGGTATTACTCAACATATTTCGACGCGCGCGCCATCCAACTTCAAACGGCTGAGCAGAGTGCAATGTAATGTTACTGTACCCCAAACCATCCAACTTCGAGTACAGTAACAAGGCGCCAACGAAATCTTATCCGTCCCATCCATAAAATAACCGCTCAAGCTAAGACTTCCCTTCCCTTCCCTTCCCTTCCTGAGGCTCTCTCGTATATACAAAATCAACCTGAAATCCAACTAACCGCGCGCTATATTTTGTCCCCCAATTTCCTCTACCCCCAAATTTCAAATTTCAAACCCCAGAAAAATCTTCCGTGTCTGCGACCATGAGGCCAGGAAAAACGCTGCGGTGTAACATCACGACTTCGCCACTCTACTCTACGTTGGGGGTTTACAATACTGTTCGGTATGCAAGTGACTTCTTCAGATGCAAAGCATAAATCCTACAGTACAGATTTAATTCAGCCCGTGGGTTAATTTAAGAAGTGTGTGTACTCGTAGATTAATAAGAAATAGCACTACGATTTCTCAAGAGCAATTAATGTTTATGTACTTAGGTAGCTTATGATGTGAAAGAGGTTGTATTGTAGTATGGTATTAGGAGTTCCCGCACGGTAAAGTAAGTTTGCGTACATTAGTCCAGGAACTCTACTCGTAGGTACCTAGATATATAAGTACACCGTAAACCAATGCCCGATAATAACAACTCCCGTCCGTAAGGATACACGTGGAGTTCGACTTCATTCCTACCTGCTAACGTTACTTATTAGCCTGTTAGTTCATTTGCGAGTGTGTATGTGTGTGATGAACGAAGGATGAAGAAGGTTTAATTTATTAATATGACCTTAGAATACCATAGCATACCAACATCAACGGCCCGTTCTCCGAGAAGAGCACGAGTACGAGTACGTCACTTAATCCCAAAACACGTAATTACTTACTCGCGATACCACACCTTCAAAGGAAGTCCTTCCAAGTCCAAGTCCACAACTTCCAAGTCCACACCCAAGTACTCCGTAGTCTCCGAGTCCGTACGGAGGTATATCCACGCCCAAATCAATTTACATCAGCACTTAATTCAACACTTCACCACTTCCAGCATCTCGTAACTTACAATATACTTCCACACAATA
>QGMF01000092.1:0-69763 GCA_007821475.1 Lachnellula arida | reverse complement strand
GGGTGTTTATACCTGAAGATGAGGGTGGGATGGCGGCGTTGTGGCGGGAGCGCGAGGAGGTTCGTTCGGGGTATTGGAGGTGGGGGGCTTGGAGGGGGAGTTGGAGCTCTATGAGGGATTTTCTGCGTTCCTGGTACGGTGGCTCCGTGTCCTTTCTACGCTCTTGATACTGTGATCCTATATGTGGCCGTGGCGATTGCGATTGAGCTTGTGATTGCGTTTCATACGCAGCTTCTCGTTGAGCCTCTAGCTGCTCTTCTCGTCTCCGTCGCGCAGCTTCAAGTTCGGCAGCTCGCCAGGGCTGGTAGGGTTTCGCCATCACCGAACCAAAATCTGGCTGGGGCGGAGGTGGAACCAAGCGGATCGTGCTTTCTGGTAGTCGTCCCAGTTTAGGAATCTTGGGATAAGACACTGGGCTCCGGCCTGGAGTGGGGCTCTCTAATTCGGCGACAGGCGAGAGCGGATTATCAGCTGTGCGGGGAGTTTTTGGCGTTGGTGTGTTCAAGATGCCGTCGTTGGACTCGAAGGATGTCATTGAGCCGGAAGATTTGTGTCCATCGTAGGGGCCAACTTGTTTATATTTCTTCTGTTGGCGGGAGATTGGCGAGGGCGCTCCAGCCGGAAGTGACGATGTGCGTGTCGAGTATACGGAGGAAGTAGCTGTAACTGGGCCTGTTGGTATTTGTAGTTTTGGGGGATATTGATTTGAGGGGTATTGATTTGAGCGCGGGGGAGCTGGGAATGCGTTGAGTGAAGATGAACTTTGTTGTCTTGGCCGGGGATACTCGTCTGGTCGCCGCGGTTGCGAGAACGAACCTATGCCTCGATTGATGTTTAGAGGCTTGACATAGTACTCTGGTACATTTGGGTTAATGCTCGAGTCCCGGGCCTGACGCCAGTGGTTGCCGTCTCCGCCTGTTACAAAGAACGCTGCTGGTGGAGGATTTGGATTAACGTTTCTAACAGTTTGCCAGTTACCAATTGCGGTTTCTAGTTGTTCGTCCGCGTCTGCTTGTCCCCAGGTATCTCGCGCTCCACCTGTTGTAGCACTCTCTTCGTCCTCTTCGAATTGAGTAGTTGTACTTTGTCTTGGAGCCGGAGCCGGAGCCGGAGCAGGTCGAGAAAATGACAGGTTCGAAGGCCCAACGCCTGGATTATTAGCAGTCCGTGGAGGCGTCTGTAATGTCAACACAGGCCTTTCGGGAAGAAGTTTTGAGGTCCTTTGTCTCTGTCTCTGGTTTTCTGGCGAGATAGCAATTCCAATACTATCAGGCTTAAGACTCCTCCGCGAAAACATATTCGGGCTTTGAGTATCAAGTCTTGGTGGCACTCGAGGTGGAATCTTTGCTGCCACTCCATTGGATGTCGCCCCTGGCCCAAGTTCTTTCCTCCCTGCTGGTCTGAAAGGACTGAACCCAAACTTCTTGCTCGACTTTGTGGATTTTGTATAATTTGAATAGCTGACGTAATTAGGAGCAGACTGGAAAGGTAGTAAGTCGCTATCTCGCTCTCTTTTCGCTTTTCTCCGCTTCCAGCATGCAAGTATAAGGAGGAGTCCAAGACCAAGTGCACCAACTCCCACGGATGCCACCGTAATCCCAATAACTTGAGGCTTTGTCAAGGTTGGCGCCGGAGCAGGAGTCGCCGTTGACGAAACTGAAGCTGAAGCCGAAGCCGAAGCCACTGGTAATGGCTGAGAAGCTGTTGGAAAGAGGGTAGGAGACCCTGATGCGGTGACTGGGTTACTCGATGAGGAAACTGTACTGATTGAGCTGGTTGTGGTAGAGCTGGTTGTACTATCTGAGCTGGTTGTAATATCTGAGCTGATTATGCTGTCTGGGCTGCTAGAACTTGTTGAGCTGCTAGTACTAATTGAAGCGATCGACGTGATCGTAGGCTGAGTCGAGGTAGGAGGTGTAGAGATCGGTACAGCGGTTGTAGTCGCCGGACTAACTAAGAAAACGCTGGGCATTGAACTTTCTTGAACTAATGTTGCAACAATTGTTGCGTGTGTATTAGGTAGTGCATTATCTTGGCCATTGCACATAGCATAGGCATCCTGCACAACGGAACCTATAGGAACAGTCAGAAACTCCTCGGATTCATTCAAAGTGGAAGCACTCACTTTGTGCGTCTGCCCCATTGCAGAGCCTAACCATGTCCTCCGAAATTATACATTGTACGGCTCCCTCACCAACCGTGTATCCCGTTGTGCTATTGTGAGAACATAGGCAGTCTAAAGTAGGTATCGAAGAACAAGTTGAAGTAGGAAAGTTGGCGTCTAGAAACGATATGAAGCAGGTTTGAGCACATTCGGGAATGAAATTCGTCAGCTCTGATGAGAGGGTAGTCGACGCGTTGGCGTGTGTTGAATATGCGTATATCAAGAGGATTAGGCTTGGCCAGCATCGTGCCATTCTCATGGGAGCTGTTGGATGAAGTCGTTAGCATTTCTTATTTGTTCTCCGAGTCCCATCTTCTGTGCCATAAGGGAATATGTTTAGAAGGCAGTGTTGGTCCACTGAAGAGGCTGTACATGTTGTACCGTTTCAACGCGTTGGGCTGCATACATCGACCCCAACACCCCCCAGGCGGCATCATTGAAGACATCAGAAGGATTGAACTGACCTTGAAGAAAATATTAGAGTCTCAGGATCGACCAGCGTCCCATACATTATTAAAATCGTAGTAAAGAAATGGCTCGCAATTGACGACCCATTCTCAGGCCGCAAACACAAGGAAATGAAGATGGAAATGCAGATGGAAAGCGGAGAAAGGAGATAGAAGCGAAAATGAGATAGGAAAATGAGAAAGATGATGATACAAGCTGGCGGTAAGGAAGAGATGATACAGTACAAACGAACCCCGCGATGCTGAGTGCTATGCCAAAGTATAGATAGTCGGATGGTAGTCAGATAGTCATCTTGACGCTGGCCTATAAATGGGCTCGTCTCCTGCCTTGCAGGTGCTGGGGGCTATTTCCAGCGCCAATAGAGAGCGCCTCAACCCAGAGCAGACGGTCATGGAAGGGATCCTACGTCATTGAGGTGCGTTTCTCCAGAGGATGAGCCTCGAAGGGATGTCTTCTTGCGTGCTGCCGTGGTCAGACCGGATCACTTCATGTGTGTAGGCGCTGTCATGGTGTTTGGCACTATTTAAAGACTGCAGATAGAGGGGAAATGATTGGATGTCGTTCGCGCGCTTCGTAAGAATCTCACTCGGCGCTTAGTTTTACTGCACCACCAGCACAAGCGAGTGAAGAATATCACGTGTGCCATGCCAAGTCTCGGGAGACACAACCTCACAACTTCCATCCTACGGTAGTGGCTCTGTGCCTCTCCATTTAGCCTATTATTACAATAGGGGGCAGTGAGATAATGGCGTGTCTAGGTAGCCTCTTATAGTTCTTTCCAGGGTTGCATCACCGGCATGTCATCCAAATGCTCACCCAGGCGTGAAGCACTGCCTTGTGTTTATGTACCGGACGGCGGGCCAGTGCACTGAAGATTTCAAGCCTCAATCTATATTTGCTTAGATCAAATGGGGAGTCGCGATGCTGCAGGTCTGTTGTGGAGTTGTCGACTATGTTTGGTGTCCGTTGTTCTCTAAGTAGAGAATCTCTAATCCAGCCTTGTGCCTCTGCTCTGCCTGCCTCTTCTTCTTTCCCGAATGGCTCCTCGACAATTTACCTACCGATTCCCTTCTACAGAGTTCAAGCTTCAGAGAGCATGAAAGCCAAGTGATTTTTGCCAAAGAAACCTGTGTTTGGTCACGTGTTGTCCTCTTTAGTTACGGGGTTTCCCTTTCTGCTATTTCACCAAGTTAATTCTTTACTACCCAACATTTTCGCACATTGTCAACACTCTATATTACGCGAAAATCATGTAGTAATGGTCGTCCCTAATATGTACGTGCCGAGGAAGTTGTTTGAGGACTATTTCTTTGCCGAGTCTGCATGGCCTGACGAGGAAGATTGAATGAATAAAGAAAAGATAGAGGGGGGAAAAATTGACATTATACTTTACCATGGGCAAAAAAAAACAGGTGGTTATTTTACGTCTCAAATAACATCAATTCCGTTGCCCCCCGCCTTTTCAGTAAGCCCACGAGCCCGGTTCAAAGAAGTTACAAGAGAGTGAAATGAACTTGCTTGCATAGGTAGTATATGACACTAAGGTAGTCAAGTTAGTTAACAAATCTGGGATATGGGACTAACAATGTTAGCTACACCCGCCCAAGACCTCTTAGTTCTTAATACACCTCCGTTGAACCAGCAATAGCCAAGGGAGGATGTTTGTAACCAGATTTCTGCTTAATTCAATATCTAACCCACCTATTAGCATATGCCGGGGTTTATCCATTATTCACCAGCACATTTTACTATTTCATCCATTCACTGACTTCTGGATATGGCGAGCGTAAGTTGAAGCATTCCATTGGCTACAAAGAAAAGTACGTGGAAAAGGGCAAGGTCGTGGGGGGTTCAAGTGGATGATGTCTCGTATAGAGCAGGATGCGAGAAGGGCATTTTGCAAAACAAGGCTCTGAATACAGTCACGTTTCGCGTCTTTCATGATGCAGCTCCCCCCCCCTTTTGTCCTGCAGTTTCGCGACTTTTACCCCTTTGCAGCTATTACCGTCGAAGCACGTACCAGATTTGATGTCTTCAAATACAAACAGAAAGAAATATTGAATATGCTTGTCAAGCACACCATGTTTGTTTCCTTTCTGCTCCAATCGGGAAAACCCCTCACTTTCCCGCAGCACGGTTTCTGTAACGCCACATTCATTTATCAGTCAAAGATTCTGTATCCCAGAATGCAGATAATGCAATTGAAAGAAGCCGAACATGTATTTAATCTCCCTGTTCTCTGGGGTATCGTCTCCTCGCTATCGTTACAAAATGGTGCCCAAAAATGACGACGTGCTTGCCAATCCTGGCTCAGATCCACTGCCAAACAATTCCAGCCCCAATACTGGAAACTTACCAAGGACATGGAAGAAGCTGAGATCGATATGTTCTCGCAAAACGTATGTTTCCTCTCAAATATTTGGACAGGCAACTAACACTCAACAGATACTTCGGGGCCCTGGTCTTCAATGTAGCAGCTTTTTTTCTCCCGGCTCTCTACTCAACACTCTCCAAACTCTGGGTAGCCAACATCGACCCCTCCCGCGTCGTTACAACAGATGTCTACACCTACATAGGCGTCGTAGCCGAAGTCCTCAATGAAGGCTTACCCCGAGCCTCATGGCTAATCATTGGGGATAAAGCCTCGCGCTCCTACCATCAGCGGCTCCAGCTCTCCCACACATTGATCGTTGTCCAGTCTGCGCTGGGGCTTCTCATGAGCATCATTTTCATCGCCGCCGCGTCAACATTTGCAAAAGGATTCGTCCCTGTAGAAGTACGGGCTGCGAGTCTCGCATATGTTCGCATCGGCGCTTTCTCAGCGCTGAGTTCGGCGCTCGAAGTGGCCGTCTCAACAGCCACTCGAGCACTGGATCACCCTGATGTCCCGTTGGTAATCAGCTGTGTCAAGTTCGCGGTCAACATCATCCTCGATCTGCTGATCATATCACGGTTTCACGTCGGAAGCTTCACGCCTACAGTAAATATGCAGGGAGGTATTCAACTCGCATGCAATATGACGTCCTCCATCGCCGGTCTTTGCTACTTCCTCTACACTACCAGAAAAAGGACACCACTCCCTGAATCTACCCACGCACACGAAGACACCCATAGCACTCGCCCCAGCTTCCTCGCCCTCAAAATCCTAGCCCGCCCGGGAGTCCTCACACTCGCCGAATCCGCCGTCCGCAACGCCCTCTACCTCTGGCTCGTCCACGGCATCGTCGCCCTCGGCTCCAACTACTCCACCGCGTGGGGCGTCTTCAACACGATCCGCTGGGGCCTAATCATGGTCCCCGTCCAAGCACTAGAAGCCACCTCCCTAACCTTCATCGGACACCGCTGGGGCGCCTACCGACGCAGCCTCTCAACCACAACCACAACCTCCACCCTGACCCCAGCCATCCCCCTCAAAACCACACTCTCCATAACCCGCCCCGCGCTAACCTCCACCGCCATCGCGCTGGCCGTCGAGATCCCGCTCTGCCTCTTCCTCGCGTTCCTAGGCGCCCGGCCCTTCGCGCACTACCTGAGCAACTCCGACGCGGTGGCGGCGATCACGGCGCACATGTGGCGGAGCATCGACTGGTGCTATGTCTTCTACGCCGTGTCCACGCAGCTTGCTACGATCTTGCTCGCGACGCGGCCGCGCTGGTACCTGTACCAGTCTCTGGCGTCGAACTTGCTGTACGTGTTCCCGTGGGCTGTTGTGTGCCAGGTTGTGCGTCTGGATGAGGGGGATGCGTGGACGTATCATAGTCTGGTGTTTGGGGGCAGCTTGGTGTTTAGTTTTTTTGATGTGCTGGTGTTTGTTGGGCTTTGGGCGTGGAGGTTGAGGGGGGGGGAGATGAGGTTGGAGGGTTTTAGGGAGTCTTAGATTGGTTTGGGGGTTGGATGTCAAGATTACTATCTTAATCAGTGGATGGCAGTTCGCATTCAAGAGTGTACTTGTACAAATCCCATGTAGTTTACCTATAAAAAAACTGACGTGTAGGATTAGGAGAACTGTAAAATACAACTTCAGTCTCAATCAAAAAGTAAAGTAACCTGCCACTGTTCACTCAAGCTCACTTTCCTCGCGAACCCCTATAAAACAACACAGTGTATCAATCAGCCATATATTCGTTAGCTGTACAGTATCGCATTGCCCGATATTCGGGGTACCGGTTCGGTTGATCAACCCGAAGGATCATAGCAGCCTTGCGCTCCCCCGCGCCACTCGCCACTTTACAATACTTACACTTTTTATGCCACAAGGAGCTTTCGAAAAATCCACGCCGACTCATGAAGATTGAAGTGAAGTTAGGCTAAGCCTAGTCAGGAAGCGGCGCTGTTTGGAGTTTGGGCGATGTGGCGTAGTCTTGTATACAGTACTATAAAGACTGCCGCCCTAGTCCGCGATGGTCGTTTCTTGGGATTTGGACATAGTATATTGTTATGGATTTGACTGAGAAGTTGAGAAGTTGAGGAGTTGAGGAGATATGCTTGTACTTGGGCGATCAGACGGTCTCTTGGTGTGGCAGGAGTGTATGCATCTCCGTGCATGACTTTGAAACTCTGGCGACGTCCCAGAATGGAAGCAATGGCTATGCTCTATCTTAACGCCATTTCGAAGTCCATAAGATTCTGGATCGAAGCGGAACGTAAGATTCTCAAACCATGTATAAGAAGTATAAGATGCAACTGACGGGGTATCTTTCTCGAAATATAGGTGGAAACGGGCAGTGAGATCGTCTTCTGGCATTCGTCGGGCTATTGAGAGCATCTATTAAAGCTTCTCTGGTATTTTCAGCTGAAAGAATCGAATATAACGGAATTCTCACTTGAGAATAATGAGTATCCGGGCTGAATGATGCATCGGATCGAAGACATCCGCTTGGAAAGGAACATGACGCGACGGTGTACACGCGAAAGGAGTCCGTGAAAGAGAGAACTTTATTGGAACATCGGAAATCAGGAGTGTGAAAACAAATACACTTATGAGTAACACATTCTTTGCATGATGGGACAGGTGTTGAAGTTTGAAAGTGTAGCTGTAAATTCAAAGGAGTGTCGCCGATCTGCAAGAACAGTTAGAGAGTAAGTACCTTTGACTCAAAGAAGTAGGAGTGCTGTCCTGGACGCCGGATGCTCTTACCTTGGGTTGGAAAACGGATAGCATTGCTATAAAAAGGGGGGACAACTCCAAGGAGGACACACAAACCTTGTATTCTTCTTGGTCTGACGCACCTGGCTAATGCTTACACCTTGGAATGCTACTCCGTACAATGAACTTTTCTCCATACTGCCTTCAACAAAAGCAAAAGCAAAACCAGACTCCTTGAAGTGTCGCGCATATTGTCCTCCCATCGCACGCAAAGCAGTAAATCAGAGCATCATCCAACGAAACTCAAAACAGTATGCCATATCCTCCTCCCACTCGTTGCAAGTCCTAGAAACATGTCAGTATAACAGTTTCTAACATAGACGTTTAGAGAATACACACCACCGAAACCATTCAAGTGTCAACCCATCGACCGGTAGGATTAACGACAATCTTCCACCAGCGACTTGCATCCTCACGAAACCTACGAGCAAGATCCCTGCCAGTCACGTCACCAACGAAATTTCCAGCGACCGGGCTTAGGTACTCGTCGCGAACCTTACGTTTGCGCTTGCGGGTACTGTTCTTGCCGGGCTGAGGTGCCGAGGTGCGTTTCTTGACGTGGCTGAACACGAGCTTCTCGCCGTGTATGAAGTGGTTTGTATGGTAAGTGCCCGGACTAACATCAGTGACCAAGACCTCTTTTGAGCCGAGGAGACTGCCGCTGGGAGCTTGGGGCTGCATGGTGTCGATGGCTTTGATGTGTGATGTGTTGATGCTGTGTTTTCTTGGGTAGCGGATGATCTCGACCTCGGAGTCGTTGGATGGCACGCGGTTGTGTGATTTGCGAGCGGTGATCTCAGGGCCGAAGGGTGAAGTTGGGGTTGAGCCACCGGTGAATGGGTCGTCGGATTGTTGTTGCGAGGTTTCTATTTGCTGAAGTATACCCGACCAGCGACCATCTGATGTGTTTCCAGGGTTGCTTGCTGAGGCACGATTGTACCTTGGAGTGATACCACCGTAGTGCGGGCGAAGGACTTCTCGAGCAAAAGCAGAACCTCTCTGGGCTGAGTTGGGCTCCTGTTTTGTCAGGTGCTTCTCTGGTGGCGGGGTGTCGCAAAGCTCCAAAGAGAATTGGCCGTATTTCGAGGGTGGTTGTGGAGGTTTTGGAGACGTCGACATGTCGTGCCGTTGATAATCGTCGTTGATGGAAGAGGCTCCCATCTCGATGATCAGGAGTGATATGTGTCTTTGGGTGTCTGGTTGCCTTTGCTTGTCGTTGTGTTGTTGTCTGATACGGGTTGGGGTTGTTCAGAACTTGATCTTCTTTGGGGGTATGCAATATGTAACCCGTCATGCTCTGCTCTTCATTATTGCTCGCATTTTCTCCTAGCTTGTCGTCATGATTTGGCGAGTTTTGTTCTCGCCTTTGGGTGAATAGGTATGTGACGGAAAAGCAATAATCGTCTGGTGAATTGATTGTTGCCACCCCAGAGCTGGTTGTCTTTGGTTGAATGTTCTCACTCATAAAATATCGATTGTTTTGCTTTTGCTTTCCGAGCTTCTTTATGAAGTCTATGTTAAGGTACCACCTTTTATTTACTCAAGAGAGTCAATAGTAGTCGGCTGTTCCCGATTGCCCCTTTTAACGACCACTTCGAGCATCTCATTTTTCTCTCCTCTTTTCCTAAAATGCCTCTTTTTAGATTATAAATTATGGTCGCGATTTCCTAATAATGGATAAGAAGGATCTTGTCTGCATGGCAACTCATCACCGTACCGAACCTTGGCCAGCCCCTTTTATGGAGATGGACACTGGTCACATGATCGGATCTGGCTTCTTGGCAGCACGCGGCGGCGGCTTTAAGGTTTGGGACAACCAACTTCTTCAAACCACCTGCTTCTTTCAACCACTTGCTTACTCTCTCAACCTGCAATCAGTCAACTGTTCACCTATAGCTATGAGTGGCATCGGATACTTTAGAGCCTCAGAGTCACCCTTCCGATCGCCATGTCATCACGTATGAAATCGTAGGCCCCTACCGGTACTTCTTCTTCAGCCGCACTGACAATCCATCCCTTTGTGGTGGGGAGAGCACCCTCAAACGCGGCGCCGTTGGACAGCGGTTAGGCTCCAACGTGGATCCCACATATGGGCATGGGCATGGCACTCACATGCAGATGCAGATGCATGTGCAGGTACTGTAGCGCGCATTGTGGTTCTCTTTCAGCCTTACGGCTTACGGCGGTCAACTTGAAATTTACACTTAGAGCCACAAATCTCCCACTTTCTCTCTCCAATCATTTCCTTGAGCTCGTTTCCCGGTCAATGGATATCTCCAGTCCTTATTCCACTGACTAGATGTTGTGCAGTAAAAAGACGTTGAAATATTGAGCATGCGTCATATCATCCCAAAACGGCCCCCACAGGATCCGATTACTGGTCACCTTTATGTTGCTCTTCGAGATCGGACGTTTCAGTTTGTCCTATGCACATGGCGACAGGCAGTGCCTTGAGAATACCTCTCTGATCTCGGAGGCACCGGCTCAGACCATCTGAACTTCTTTCGCACCTGTTTAAACTTTAAGCTTGCTGACCGTTAGCCCTCATTGGTTTGTTTCCGAGGGCCTCACCGAACACCCTCTTTGCATACCGAAATGCACCTACGTGCGTGCTTGACCACGGACCCCCGCTTTGACGAGCTGGAAACTAGCTGGGATCGTGACCCATACACCTTCGTCTCTGGCAGTTTCTAAGGGGGTCTAGGGGCTAGCCCACTCTCTACAGAGGGTCTCTATTACTCCCCCACGGTCTTTTGAGATACCGGTAATATAGGACACACGAATGAGAGCCTCTGCCGGCGTTTTTGTATATTGTCAGCCCCGCGTAGCCTAAAATATTCTCCGTACAATTTGATGATCCTGAGCTTTTGTTCGCTGCTGACATATGTTACTAGAAATGAACCCCAGGCTGCCACGCCACATGGAAGACTCGTGAGCCATCGATCGAGGAATACAGCACGATACTGCTGCATTGTATTGTATCCCTCATGCTCGTTTTCAAGGTTGAGTGCTTTGCCTTAGAGGGTTACGTCGACATTTGAGTTCCTCCATACGTGTCTCTGTGCTACCGCTACTATTACACCTGCTGGGGATTAAACAACCTTCTATCTTGTTGTTTGAACAGAGAGTAGTCGATAGCGGTTATGATAGTGGAAATTTCAAGTTTCAGCCCTGTGAAACTGGGACATTATGTCCTCACGTTACATCCTACGCAGGTACAGAAGTTCCCACCGGTCCTTGTTGCGCTTTGGTTAGAGCAGTTCTAAAGGGTAGGTGTGACAACATCGGCGCATGTCTTTCAAGGGCGCAAAGAGCCTCAGAATAGGCACCATGTCGAGGTCTCGGTCTTTCTTCTATGTCCAAGGACACACTTGCGCAAGTGGCACCACATCTTAGAAGGCTTCTAGGGTATCCGACAACCGATTCGCCACGAACCTAGAATCCCAGTGACCTCTCTAATCACATTACCTTAGCAGCATCCTATGGATTCCTTCAGCATAGGACTTTACTTCTCCACCTTACCGTTATTCGTCCGCGTAGGAAATTCTTGTAACATGCCATGGACTTCTGACCCAGTCTATCCATCCACATTATAGCAAAGAATATTGAGTCACCAAGTGACTAACTGCCCGACTGGTATTGGAGATTGTTTGCCTCTTTCAGCACGGTACCATGATTCTGCCTTATGGTACATGTTGTGAATGAAGAGTGCCCGGCTCCCGTTGACCAACGAAGCTTTGAAAAGGAGCGTGTACCTTCGATAAGCCCGTTTCATTTGGATATATACCAGCCACGAACTTGAGATGAACTCTTCCGGCAACATGATGAGAATAGCCATAGCAGGTTCTGGCGGCTTAGCCCAAATCTTCGCCCAATACCTCAACGACACGGTCCACCCATTCATCATACTCTCTCGAGAAGTGAGCTCTGAAGAATATATCCCGGCAGACATGAAGACTCTAACTATCTACTCAGGACCAGCCTGCATTGGTTTCAAACGGATATCAGGTCGCTGTCGTCGACTATGACAGCCAAGATGACCTCCGTTATACCCTCAGGGGTATTGATCTCGTCTTATCAACCGTATCTGGTGTTCCTCAGATCAACCTTATCGACGCTGCTGCCCATTCTGGCGTCCGCAGATTTGTTCCGGCAGAATTCGAAGGACCACCTGCCCGAAGAACAGGAAATGACCCTCTGGACCGTGGGAAACGAGCGACAATCGATCGGCTTCGACACTGGTCCAGCCACCCTCGTCACCGAATGCGCTTTACAATTTTCTCTTGTGGTGTCTTCTACGAACGGTTTGCTAACGGTGGGA
This sequence comes from Lachnellula arida, assembly GCA_007821475.1. NCBI lineage: Eukaryota > Fungi > Ascomycota > Leotiomycetes > Helotiales > Lachnaceae > Lachnellula > Lachnellula arida. The sequence continues at coordinate 57,664 of QGMF01000092.1, read as the reverse complement.
TGGCTGCCCTTGATATGGGCGCATCGACTGGTATCCAGAACGAAGGCTCTTACATGATGAACGCCCGCCTTGGGACTGCCGAGGTAGTCGAATGCAATACGTCTGGCCAGCCCGTCTACGTTTGTCTGACTTCGGTCTACGATGTAGGGAGATTCGTGATTGCAGCTCTTGACCTAGGTCTGCAAACTTGGCCAGGAGAGTTCAGGATGTCCGGAGAGCGAAGGACGGTGACTGAAATCTTGCAGTGGGCCGCAGCTGTTCGAGGAAGTAAGAACTATAACTTTAACCTCAATAATGAGATGCTGACTTGTGCAGTGCAAATGTTCTCGACGGACGTTATAGAGCCCCAGGACTTGGCTGCCCATCTTCAGCACGCTACCTATTACCAAGACTACGCGAAAGTGGCTCGAATTCAAGAGTTAATTGCGACCGAACAACGAAGGTACGACTTTGAGAATCCGAACCTCAACCCACTTGTCAATGTGCAACCAATTTTGTTTTGGAATTGGTTGTCGGCTCAGTGGGGTGTTCCTCCAGCACAATAGCGGTCTGATGATACGATACTCTGAAAAGACAGTTCTTTAAAATGCATCAGCGGATTTGGATACATTGCTCGACTGCGAGCTGTTTTGTTTGGATATTGTAAGGAGGGGATTCTTGCTTTTTTTTATTGAAAATTACTTCCGGCACACAGTACAACGGACAATATGGACGCCGGCGTTCTGTTTTGGCCTGCTGCTATTCTCAATTATAACGGCTGTCTAGCGATGGCAGTACTGGATCACTCCTCTTAGAATTGCCTTTTTTGCGTTGTATTACTTAGCTATTACTGTGCGATGAGTAAAAGGATATATGTGTTTGCTCTTAGCGGTGATAAATTTTAGCTACGTTTTTCATTTTTTGAGGGCGATTCATTCTTTCATCAATACTTCCCCTAAGTCAGGTTTGCTATGATTTGGCTGAAGTTTTCCCACATCGACCAAATACGGTGATTCGTATCTGCGAGGAAAACACGGCTCGTAAATCCGTCAAATCAGCAAGTCTACCATACTATACCCCACGCACGCACGATGCGTCCTTATCTCCGAAATGTCACCAACCAAAAAACCCCCTTCCAATCATCACAGGCCTATATTTAGAAGTAATTTCTTATATCCTCATTCATTCAGGCGCGTCATATTTACAAAACCGAGAGTAAAATCAGGTTTGTCGAAGCAGTTGGACGAAGCAGTTGGAGGCTGGTCATGTCACCCCCTGAAATTGCGGGGCGGGGCGGTTTTCGCTGCTGGCTGACGACTCTTTTTCTACGGTGGGGGTATTGGGGGTATGAATGAGCCTCCAATTCTTGGACCCTTACGCTTACTGCACTGTACTTTACTAGACGCTCGTGCTCGTCATCTTACTTTCTTTCAACCTCAGTTTGGTACTTGGGGGTCTGGTTATTGGTTGTATTTCGTTGCCGAGGTAGGTTTTCGTGGTTGATGGACGTTCCAGCTAGGAGTTTTTGTGAGATGAGGTGTTTGGTGTTTGGTGAAGGTGAGGCAAGCTCCGTTAAATGCAATAAAGGCGCTGTAGAAAGCTTCTCGGCGCCAGGCTAGCATTGCATTCTCAAAAGCCGCTGTTCTAACAGTGTTTTTGGCACCTGGAGTGACCAAGTGTTCAACATTCGCCCACTTTAGTTTCAAGGGGGTGGACGATTTTCACTTCACAAGCTTTAGTGGGACTTTAGCAAGTTAAGGCTCTGTATAACGTCTTTTCGCCGCAACTGTCACTAGGTACATAGCCTCTTCCTCCCTCCAATAAGCCCCGACCTTTCATAACCAACATCTACTTGTCAAGACAAGATAGTCGTACTCTTGTTCTGCACAAGTCACTAATCCTCCATATGTACTTGTGCATTTATCTCCGTCTATATAGACATGAACGCTGCACTGAGCCTCTTTCCATGATGAACTTGTCTATCACTAGGTACCTTCCTTCACTTCCTGAGGCCTCAATATCCACCTCCTTCTTCCGGCGTCCAAGGAATGCCACGGAAGCATTCCAGATCTGTTGTCGTGGACTGTGTCGGGCTTTTTTGCTAGGGGAATCTCAGGCTATGGATCCTCACTCGCGACATGCAGTTGAGGTCTCTTCCCCGAGCGGATGACCGAGGCAGCGTCTCTTCTCCAACCAATGCTCCGGCATCCTATGCCGAGTATTGCGGCAAGGCCTAAAAGTAAGGCCGTGCTCCTTGCTAGATTGCTCCGAGGCTCGGGCTCTGGGCCGAGAACGGCGACCCGTTGGTCGCTGGCGGTGCTCCTGAGCTGCAATGGGGTTTTGTTTTCGCTTGCAAGGACAGCTTTTTCCACAGTTTTAAGCACCGCTGCTTTCCTCCCCGCATCCCCTTCAAGTCAAAAAGAGGATTCATGCTCATCGGCTTAAAGCACGGGCACATAGGCTCCTCTGGTACATTCCTCGTCGGTGTACCAGGGGCAGGCCACTGCCACTCCGACAACGCGCGCAGAGCCTCCCTGTCTCTCTTCCCTACCGTATCACACGCGTGCTTGATAACCATGGGCCTGTGCGCACGTTCCTCTTCCGTGAGCGGCTCCTGCACTGGTAGCTTCTTGCGCTCCGCGACTGTGAAGTCTAGCATGGCTTTTATGTCGGCGCCGGTGTAGTTCCAGGAGTAGGTTTGCTCGTCGTGCAGGCGCGCCAGGCGCCGTGCTTCGACTTCCAGTTCGCGTTCGTCGTGCGGGTGGAGGCGCAGGAGCTCGGTGGCGGTGAGGGCGCGCGCGTAGGTGGGTTGCGTGGGGGATGTGCTGTAGTGGTTGTTTGTGTGGGAGAAGGTGGTGTAGCGGCTGCGCGTTGGGTGTGTTGGGGGTTTGTACCAGGACTCTTGGACTAGCGATGACATGGTGCTGGGAGGTGTATGGATGAGAGGTTAAATTGGCAGCGCAACAGATTATTGGCTGGTGTTCTTGGGGTTGCCGTGCAATGGGTGACTGAAGGCTTGTGGGTCGTAAGGGCTTTGTTGTGCGTCTCTGAAGTTGTGGGATATTCGGATGTGATGTGAATGGATGGCAAGAGTTTTGGAGTTTGTGTTTGTGTGGATGGATTATTAGATGAAGGGCTTTATATATGTAGGGCTGGCTCAGTCCATTTCAAAATATGGTTTTATCTGGACTGGGAATTGCGCTCTTAACGGATTGGGTCAAGTAACTTCATTAAAGTCACCAAGTGTGCGCTATGTACTCGCTCGGTACCAGACAATGAATGAAGCTTTACCTCAAGCAGAAGAAAATTTATAATATGTTAAGGAAAAATTCCTTGTGTGGTTGTAGAACCCACACACTAGACTTAGGAACAAACCCTATGCGCTGAATTTAATGACCGCTCGCTCATGCAACATGCTATAACTATAGCTAAAGCTTGCGCTAGACTTTTATCGGTACCAAAGACCAAAGACTACGTGACACTTGCACTAGCTTGGATTTGTAAAAGAAGTTGCATTATGGGTAAAATAATATGCGATTATAGTGTACTTCGCGGTACATGCCACTGACGGCGCGGCTTAGCGCTCCACCATGGCTGCTTCAGGGGAAGTGCGTCACGTGCTGTAGATTATCGTGAGCTCCTGGTGCACTTCCTCGAGGTCGGCGAAATGTTGCTGAGAAGGAAGCGTGTATCAAAGGGCATCTTGGTTCTTGTCTTGATGTTGATTTAGTGTAGAAATAAAAGAGCAAGCATTTTGGGGAAATTTTGAGGCTTGATTTCGCGTGGCTGTTTGATGGTAAGTAACTCTTTTTCTATGGACTCGGCTTCACATTACATTCAGCCGCCATACTATGAAAACTCTCGGATATTGTTGAGTGAGTGAGATTAGAAGAATAGCGATAAATGACTAATGCAGAGGTTGTGCAGGACATTGGCGTCGTGGGAAAAAAGCATGCTGCATTTACCGGAGCGTGAATCTTTTGGCCTCGCTTGCTTCTTTCGAAAGCGGCTTGGAGATGGGTGGTGTATGGATTGCGACATAATTTAGGCAGACGTGTTGTGCTGATTATGTTTGGGATTTGATATCTTGATGAGCTGATTAGATTGTACCTACCGCTGCCACGGGATGGATAAATCGAACACTACTTTACTAATTAGTAGGTATGTTTTCCTCCAGCCGTCTTGGGATCCTTTTTCCTTAGTACTGAAGAATATGTACTTGATTTTCGCTCAAATGATAATCAGTAACATTCTTTTCTTCATTCTCGCTGGCATCGCTGGAGCGCCTTCGATTCGGCGACGTGATGCAAATCCCTGTGCTGTGGTGGCCACAGTCTCAAGAACGACGGTAAATCCCCATCCCCATCCCCAGGCCTATCCAAATCCAGAAGTCATCAGCACAGACCATCATATATCAGGATACTTCCTGGATAACGACCTGGCATTTCAGATGTCTTAATTCTTACCATTCTCTTTTTTTATTCGAACTTTCACTTTGATAACAGACGTCAAAGCCACAGGAGAAATTACTAGTCATTGTTATGTCTGGAAATGGCGGGGGGGCATCTCATAGGAGTCCTCATGATGCTTCTCGCCAGGTCTTCCCCAATATCCTTCAGGATGAATTCGCAATTCCCAGAACGCAATGATTTTAATGTTAAGAGTGAAACATTTTCTGGATACTAGGCAGGCTTCTCGGCGCCACATCAAGCAGCCAGAATCTCTTCGCGTCGCAATCCATCTTGGATTATCGTTATGAATTATACTTCACGAATCAGAACTCTCTGACTCGCGAGGACAAATTTGTACCGCAATATTATAACAGAATGATATCACGAACATCCTCAATTGGATTTAAAGTCATATACTTTTGACAATTGATAAGAAACACGACTTGGGGTCTGGACACGACAATCATAGAATACAAATCCCGACAAAAGTTCGCCCAACCTTTGGCGGCGGAGGACATTGTCATGGCATCACTCCATTCTAGCTTCTGAGAAATTTACATTGACCCAATAAATATTACAGGCGTGTGATTGATATTGTGGATCGGCCTGCACTATTTTCAGCGAGTCGATCTGGAGTGAGTTGTATCGCATTTTGGGACCAACCAAAAAAGGACCCTATACAAGCTGTGGGCGTATCGAATAGAACAAGAACTTTCTCTATGAATATAACGAGCAACACGCCCACCCTAGATATGAGGGGGCTGATTGTAGGTTTGGGTTATGAGCCGGAGATTGTGGATGATTTGAGTCATTTGGAAGAAAGCTGCTAACGCGGGATGGTTGGAGTCTGCCGCCGAAGAGAGAAATACGCGTTACGAGCAAAACGTACATCCGATGAAGATTAGAGCAAGGACCGAGAGGAGGGCGCCTACTTTGAAGAGGGTAGGCTGGCGGTCAAGGGGCCAAAAAGTCGAGTTCAGAGAAAGAAGATGACAGTGTGAACTTAGAAGTAGCTAGACAATCCTCATACGATGTACGTATCTAAGATGAAGATTGAGGCTGGAATTTCCAGCGGTATAGAGTCTTCGTGAACAGAGGGACCTGGGATGGAAGACGTATATGATAATTCTAATTTCTCATTGAGGGGGTACGGCACGTGATTGTCAAATGAGGCTTAGTTCCGTCTCCGAATGTAAACAATTGTACTTCCGTCCCTCGGCGATCGTCAAATCCAAGTATCTTAAGGCGACGACAACCCCAAAATCCTCGTCCCAGGAGCGCATTGCTTGCCTCAAGCATACCGCGGAAGCTACTATCAATTAAATCAAAAGCAATTGCAACAGGCGCGCCAACTCCCCAGGACGGACCGCGACGTACACCGACCCACCTCGATATACTTCCCCACGCAAACAGATGCGCAATTCTATACGGTGATCAATGACTACCATCGTACGAACGCGAGTTCCTTTAGAAACGTTGAGCATGAGTCAACAGCCAACGGGTCGGAGACGCAGCAAGCGGCTTGCAGGTAGGATATTGAAGCGTAACTCGGAGCCCATACGCGCCGAAAAGCTAACATTTGACTATAGCATACGATGAAGAAGATGGGGACTTCGTATTTACACGCGGATCCAAACGGACGAAGACAGCACCAGCTGTCCCAGAACTTGCGCCCGCGCCTGCTCCACCACAAACAGCGAAGAGAGGCAGGAAACCTAAGGAACGCGACGATGAGGCGATTGCGACGGAGAAGAAGCCTCGAACACGAAAATTGAGCTTCTCGACGCCGAAGGCTGAGCCTGATGCCATCATAAATCCGAAGAAGAGAAAGAGCACGCGTTCTTCGGCGGGGAAGGGGCAAAATGCTGAGAGTAGCACGAATGCCTCACGATTAGAAACGAATGGTTACGATGGCATAGACTTGATTGGATCAACAGCAGCCGATGAGCCAAATAATACGGACAAGTCAATGGAAAGCAAGTCCACAGTGATCGCTTTGCCATTTAGCGACACCCCTGTCATTAATCGAAACAAGGAGATGAGAAAGAAGAACACTGGGTCGCGAAGGAGCAGCTTAGGACTTCGAGGGCGGAGAGCAAGTTCTTTAATCGATAATGGCCATAGCGCAATTCCACATCGACAGGTGGATTCTGCAGAATTCTACAAACACATTGAAGCGGATGGACTGAGCGAGCCAAGGAGGATGAAGCAGTTGTTAACTTGGACGGGGGAGAGATGTTTGGGAGAGAAACCAGCTCACGGTGAAGCTAATAACCTCGCTGAGCAAGCAGGTGAGAATTGCATCTAGCCTCGACGAAAACAGGTCAAGCTAATAGTCACAGCGCGAACAATCAAAGAGGGCCTACTTAAGGATTTCGCGAATAGATCGGAGTTTTCGGATTGGTTTACACGAGAAGAATCGGCGCCGAGAAAGGTTATCAAGGTACCTAATCCACGGAATATCGAGCTCGAAGAGAACCTGGTCGGTTTAGAAGCAAGAATAAAAATGTAGGCGAGCTTAATCTCGTGTTATCAAATATCGTACTAACTCGACTCTACAGATTAAGAGAAGAAAAAGAGCAATGGAAGGCTCTTGCGAAACCTGCGCCCTCGCTCCCTCCTCTCTTCTCCGACAATTTTGACGACATCGATCCCTCGCAAATAGACGCGTCCCTCCTCGATCCCGAACAGGCTGCTATATTAGCCTCGGTTTCTTCAGCTTCTGCTCTTGATTTGCGAACTCGGGTCTCGAAACAACTACGAGAGCTACAGTCCGGACTAGAATTCAAGGTTGACCAGTTCGCCGATGGTGTGCACAAGATGGAGCAGTACCAACAAACTGCTGGCAGAGTTGCGAATAAGATATTGGCAATAAGTGCCGTAAGGTTAGAAGAGAGAGATAAGAGGGAAAAGGAAGCGACAGGCACAAGAGACCTACCAATGCAAGAGGTTCTGAGAAGTCTGAGTAGGATATTGCCAGAGGGTAGGAATGGGCAGTGATGAGCTGAGTGTTAAGTCGTTTGCAAATTTGCTAGCGGCTACCCATGTTGCATTTTATTTTGGAAGGTTGGGTGGGTTTTCTGGAGTGGTCACAATGAGGGATGAATCATGAAGCAAAGGTGTTCAGGGGCATTCAGTCAAATTTTCTGTACAAATTGTGGAAAACAACCAAGGAGGAGGCAGGCTGTCATGAAGTAATGCACGCATTTGAACCTCTATTTCCACTCTTAATTCTCATTGCGTTCCGAAGTTTCGTTCTCCTGCACATTGTTTCTTCGCTTTTGCCTCATCGAGTGAGTCTACCCACTCTTCTTTCTTGCACACGTTGGGCTGATGCTGACAGATTGTGTCCCGAGAATATATCTTTGACGGAAATAGACCTTAGTACCCAGAACAAGACATCATGGCGATCTTTATTGCAGCCTCGTCAGCGCTTCTGGTTTATTGAATGTTTTCTTCCAGCCTTCCAACATCTTTTCCATAATAAGGAGCGGTGGGCTTACGGATGTACAAGCCGCATGCAAGGCTAAGCTAGTTTTAGAGTGTCCCGAGCCCGAGGATGCGTATTGCGTCAGCTGCAATGCAACATCAGGGGTCAAGATACAAATGGATTGGGGTATTTGTATGGGAAATCTTTTTGTATTGGTGAGTCTACCCCTGATCAATTGAAGTTCTTTTTGCTGCTGATTCCGAACGCAAACTCTATATTCGGTGCTTACCTGCAAGCCACCGATGCGGGAAGTACCACAGAGTTAACAGTACTACCATATCTGAATGACCAATGGGAAACTGAAAGTTGTTAACTCCTATAGTGTTATACATCTTCCTCCACAAAAACGTTTAGCTTCAATTGCGCTTTCCGCTCTCGATTGGCGGTTTTTTGTGGAGAGTGCGGTTATCACAGTAGGGGTTAACAGCATCTGCAGGTATTGAAGTTCATTTGACTGGAAACCACCACCTGGTGCTTACATATACATGCATACTGCTGACAATTGGGCTTCGGGTCAGATCACAGATGCAGAAGACCTGCTAAAGGATATACCAATTTAGGAACTCTATTCCCGCTGGAATGACGACATGTATACGCCACCTTCCCAATGGCAACTTGGCAAGCGGCCTGACAGCTGAAACGACGAACTACTTGGTATGGTTTCGATGGATCAAGATATGTGCGAAGTCCATCTCCCCATCTAGGACGATTTTCTGCAATATACCATGCAAAGCTGCGGCGTGGGATAAGAGCAGCCTTCTCGAAAGGACGAAGGTATTTACCCCATGATCGATTTTGGTCCACCAGGAAGCAGGCCAACCAACCTGAAGATGAACCTCCAATTCCTCCCCTGTAAGTAAAAGACGGGAGGATATCTGGTTTGATTGTTCCAAGTCGTCACGTGGAATTCTATACTCCGCGCCACTTAAAGTGCTCGGATTTAGCTAAAGACGGGGCTCTGGTTGAGAAGTCTCGCTTTAAAACTGGTACCCTAGAGGCCTATGCTAGTGTTATAAGCCTGTCACAGACGCAGGATTCGTACGAGAGTATAAGCCGTCAGCTTATAGCCAACACCAACAGAACATGTATTGTATCCCTCACCTACGCTATTGACGGGGCAAGATGATCCCTGGCGCGAAGTCCCTATTATCAAGGCTGCTGTGTCTAGCCTCAAGCCCGCTTCAGCAAAAGGATAAGATGCAAGGCGAGGAGGTGGAGCTTCCCAGTGTTTTGATATGTCTCTTCTATGTTGCGGTTCATTCTCGAATCACAAGCATTCATGAATCATAGTTTTCCTACTCCCCTTCTTACTTCCAGACTCATAAGGTCAACCTTCAAGGGGAACTTGCAACTGAAAGTCCGAAACCAAAAATCCAACAATCTACCAATATGCCACCTCGAAAGCTCGAGCCTATTGCTATCATTGGAACTGGTTGTCGCTTTCCCGGGGGTGCAAACAGTCCATCAAAGCTATGGGATTTGCTCCGAGAGCCTCAAGACTTAGCCAAAAGGATTCCGCGCGATCGTTTCAATATCGATGCGTTCTACCACCCTGACGGCTCGCACTTCGGTACAACCGATGTCAAGGAATCTTACTTTTTGGAAGAAGACCCCCGCCGTTTTGATAGTCAGTTCTTCAATATTCAGCCAGCTGAGGCTGAGGTTTTGGATCCACAGCAGAGGCTTCTACTTGAAACTGTCTTTGAAGCAATTGAAAGCGCAGGTGTAGAATTAGATAGTCTCAAAGGCTCTAACACTGCAGTATATGTTGGCTTGATGTGTGATGATTATTCAGAAATTGTGCGCAGAGACTTGAACTCGCTGCCCACGTATGCAGTCACTGGTACTTCTCGGGCAATTATGTCTAATAGAATCTCGTATTTCTTCGACTGGCGCGGGCCTTCAATGACTATTGACACGGCTTGCTCATCGAGCATGGTGGCAATTCATCAAGCTGTTCAAGCTTTGAGGAACAACGAGTCTCGCACCGCAGTAGCAGCTGGAGCAAATCTGATATTTGGTCCCGGTAAGATGAACCCCAAATCTTCCTCTTCTTGGATCATTCGTACTGATCTGCTCACAGAGGCATACATTAGTGAAAGCAATCTTCATATGCTGTCTTCTTCTGGTCGTTCTCGAATGTGGGATGCTGCAGCGGACGGCTACGCTCGCGGTGAAGCGACGGGTGCACTAGTCCTCAAGCGGCTCTGCGATGCCATTGAAGATGGAGACCATGTCGAGTGTATCATTCGCGAGACTGGCGTGAACCAAGACGGTCGAACACAGGGCATTACTATGCCTAGCGAAACCTCCCAGGCAGCTTTAATCCGAGACACTTATCTGAGAGCCGGCCTTGACTTGACAAAAAGAAATGATAGATGCCAATATTTCGAAGCACATGGCACTGGAACTGCTGTGGGGGATCCGAAAGAAGCAGAAGCAGTAGCAACTGCTTTCTTTGGGTATGAAGACAATGTTCTAACCGATGATGTGCTCTTTGTGGGATCTATTAAGACAGTGGTAGGCCATACTGAGGGCACCGCTGGAATTGCTGGTGTGATCAAAGCAAGTTTAGCTTTACAACATGGAATAATTCCTCCAAACCTGCATTTCAACCAATTGAACCCAGCAATCGAACCTTTCTATAAGCACCTGCAGGTCCCAACGGCTGCAACTCCCTGGCCAATTGTACCGCAAGGTCAACCGAGACGTGCAAGTGTGAATAGCTTTGGTAATGGCAAAATAGCCCTCGATTTGATACGAACGCTAACAGAACATCAAGGTCTCGGTGGAACAAATGCACATGCTATCCTAGAAAGCTTCGAACCGCTTGAGAGCAACCTATGCTCGAAAGAGAGGCCAGAAACTGAAAGCTCTCTTGCACTCTTGCCTTTCGTATTCTCAGCCGCTTCAGAGCGCTCTCTGGTAGCGACCATTCGAAACATTTCCAATTACATCAAGGCAAACGAATCTATTCATCTTGGAAATCTTGCTTTCACATTGTCGCAAAGATCGGTGTTCCCTTTCCGGGCAGCATTCTCAGCATTGACAGGCCCGGACCTTGTCTCCAAAATGGACACAAAGCTCGCCCTATTTGATGGAAATCCTAGCATACCTTGCGCAATACGATCCCCTACTGGTCCGTGCGAAATTCTAGGTGTGTTTACTGGCCAAGGAGCGCAATGGGCAACCATGGGACGTGAACTACTCAGGTCGTCTGGACCATTTCGACGGACCATCGTGGAGCTTGAAGCTTCCCTAGCTCGGTTGCCAGAAAAGGATCGTCCAAGTTGGTCACTTGAGGAAGAAATAATGTCAGAAGCTTCTTTTTTTCGCATCAACGAAGCAGCTTTGTCTCAGCCACTTTGTACGGCCATCCAAATCGCCCTTGTTGATCTTCTACGCATTGCTGGGATACGCATTGCTGGGATACGCTTTGGTGCCGTTGTTGGGCACTCCTCCGGAGAGATTGCCGCCGCTTATGCTGCTGGCTTCATATCTGCCTACGATGCCATTAGAATAGCATATTATCGTGGCCTACTAGCCAAATATGCTCGTGGTCCTGATGGCAAAAGAGGTGCGATGATAGCTATTGGTGTAACTTACCAAGAAGCAGCCGAGTTGTGCTCATCACCTCAGTTCGAAGGCCGAGTCAAACTCGCTGCGAGTAATTCCTCTTCAAGTATTACACTTTCGGGGGATATTGATGCAATTGAGGAGATAAGAGTTAGCTTCGATGAGGAAAAGAAATTTGCTAGGATCTTGAAAATCGACACGGCATATCATTCGCATCATATGTCAAAATGCTCAGATATGTATATGCAGGCCCTGAGGGCTTGCAATATCCAGGTTCAGACCCCGCCAGCGGATGCCTGCTCCTGGTGCTCTAGTGTCTATGGTGGAATTGAAATGGTCTCAAACCATCTGCTAAAGGACACATATTGGAGAGAAAACATGGTCGGCTCTGTACTTTTCTCGCAGGCTGTTCGGTGTGCTATTCAGACCCATGGTTCATTGTCCATGGCTCTAGAAGTCGGTCCACATCCAGCCTTGAAAGCTCCAGTACAGCACACATTCCAGGAGATATCTGGCTCTGAAAGCTTTTACACCAGTACACTGTCCAGAGGACGGAATGATACTGAAGTATTTGCAGAGATGTTAGGTTTCGTCTGGTCCCACCTGAAACCATCTGCTGTCAATTTACGTGCTTATGGTAAGTCAATCAGAGATGATAACGGCGCTCTGATGCTCATGAAAGGTCTACCCTCGTACGAGTGGGATCACGAGCGTGTGTACTGGAACGAATCACGATGCTCAATGCTTCTTCGAACCCGCGGAGATCCGCGCCATGAACTCCTTGGTTCCAGGTTACCAGAAAGTATTGATGGAGAAATCCGATGGGTTAACTTTCTCTCTCCGAATGAGATTCCCTTTGTAAACGGCCACGTTATTCAGGGGCAGAAGGTTTTTCCAGGGGCCGGGTACGTCACGATGGCCATCGAGGCTGCTATAATAATGGTTCGAGGGCAAAGTATCAAACTGCTGGATATTGAGGACCTGAAAGTTCTTCGAGCGCTTGGGTTCGATGATGATACAACTGGGATCGAGATAATGTTTACCCTATCTTCCATCACGTCTCGCAACGGAGCCGAGGAAGTGATTACGGCTAATTTTGCTTGCTATAGCTGCCTCAACAAGCAAGCGGGTAACATGGTCATGATGGCTTCTGGGACCGTTCAAGCTGTTCTCGGAGCTTGCTCGGATATTTCACTGCCTGATCGACTTCCAGAGGATGAAACGTTGACTCCAGTGCATGGCGAGCCTCTATACGCATTCCTCGCCGAGCTGGGATACCAATATTCCGGAGACTTTAAATCGCTGTCTTCCATGAGAAGAAAAATGAACAAGGCAGTTGGACTCATTACGAACCCGCTGGACGGCGGGTCCACAAGTTCGCTACTCATTCATCCCGCTGTACTTGATGCGATGTTCCAGACCATGTTTGTCGCGTACAGCTCACCTTACGACGGAAGACTGTGGTCTCTGCATTTGCCCACCGGAGTTCGTCGAATCACCATCGATCCTACTCGTTGTGGTGTCGGCATGGGCTCCAAGCTCCTCTTCAATGCAGAGTCCGCAGGCTCAGATCTCAACGCGCTATCTGGGGACGTCGACGTTTTCACCGAAGATGGCACTACGCCAATTATGAGAATAGAGGGGATGGCCTTCAAGCCCTTTTCTGAAGCAACCGCTGCAGATGACTCAGAGCTATTCTCAGAGGCTGTCTGGGGGGTTGCGTCTCCTGATGGAAATGTTCTCATGGCTGAGGTCCAAGCCACCGAGGAAGAAATGGAACTGGGGCAAATATGCGAACGAGTAGCATATTTCTATTACAGAAAGCTAGTGGAGACAGTGTCTGTTGCAGAGCGCGAGAAGTTAAACTTGCCGTTCCATCACCGAAGTTTGTTCAATGCCGCTAGTGAGATTATATCTCAGGTGTCCGAAGGGAGACATCCTTTTGCTCGGGTAGAATGGAATCTGGATTCCAAGGAAGCATTACTTGAGATGATGAGCAAACATCCAGACAGTGCTGACTTCAATATCATGCGTGCTGTGGGAGAAAATCTTCCTGGGGTCGTTCGAGGTGAGACTACAATTTTGGAGCATATGACAAAAGAAGGTCTCTTAGATGATTATTATAAGCGTGGTTTGGGTTTCAATCCCACACACGAGCTGATCAGCCGCATGGTTGCTCAGATTGCGCATCGATACCCTCGGATGAACATCCTTGAGATTGGTAAGCTTGCTTCTTCGCGCGCTACAATGATGTGAAGTGCTAACTCAAGTCCAGGTGCCGGAACAGGCGGATCAACGAAGAAGATTTTGCCTAGGCTAGACCGTGCCTTCTCATCTTACACCTTTACAGATATTTCGACCGGCTTTTTTGAGAAGGCTCAAGATGTCTTCAAAGATTATTCCAGCAGAATGGTTTTCAAAACGCTTGATATCGAAGCTGATACTGTAGCACAAGGATTTGAAGATCATTCCTATGATCTTGTCATATGTGCTAACGTTCTCCATGCTACGAAAAGCTTAGAACAGACCATGGTAAATGTTCGGCGACTGTTGAAACCAGGAGGCTATCTTGTCCTGTTGGAAGTTACCAACAACGGGCCCATGCGTATCGGTTTTGTCATGAGTGGACTTCCAGGCTGGTGGATAGGAGCTGACGATGGGCGCACACTTTGCCCAACGATTTCGTTGGATAAATGGGATTCCCTTCTGAAAGACACTGGATTCTCTGGAGTGGATTCGGCGACTCCTACGAATGATCCTCTACGGTATCCGGCATCAGTGTTTGCAACTCAAGCTGTGGACGAAAGAATTACTCACATCAGACAGCCGCTACATTCAGGAGGCGTTGAAACATCTATCGATCACCTACTCATACTTGGGGGTAAGACTCCGAAAACAACTCGACTGGCTGAAGACCTAACTTGGTCGCTACGCAAGTACTGTAAGCATGTGACCAGGATTGAAGGACTTAATGAACTTCGCGACACGGACATGTCCCCAATGACCACAGTCATTAGTTTGACAGAACTTGATGAGCCCATCTTCAAGACAATGACGGAGGAGAAATGGGAGGCCCTGAAGCTGCTCTTTGACCTTTCAAGGAATGTCTTATGGGTTACTCAGGGTTGCTTGGAAAATGAGCCATACTCGAATATGACAGTTGGACTTTGCCGCTCAGTATGCTACGAGTTGTCACATCTTCAAATTCAACTTCTTGACATAGAGTCGTCGGAAATGCCCAAGGCGGACCTGTTGTTGGAAATGCTACTCCGCCTTCAGATGAAGGATTACTGGGAAAAGACAGAGCAACTGCATGGCATTGTGTGGTCCACAGAACCGGAGTATGTCTTACAGCAAGGAAAACTACACGTATTGCGAATGATGCCCTCAAAGCACCGGAACAATCGTTACAATTCGTCAAGGCGGCTTATTACGAAGGAAGCTGATACCCAGTCTCTGATCAGCCTCGAAAACAAGGAAGGCGCATACTTCCTCACCGAATCGTCCAAGATTTCACCCCCCATACTATTCAATAGTTCCCCGGCTTTGGCAATGCATCGAATAGAAGTCTCATACTCTTTGATATCTCCCATCCGGCTTGCGCCCCAAGCCAATCTCTTTCTCTGCCTCGGATCAACCAAAATGAACGGAGGCCAAACAAATGTCATTTTTCTGTCAGATGCCACTAAATCTGTTGTCACTGTCCCGGAATATTACACCATACCCCACAGTCCTCCAGCCGGTCAGGAGGCGCACTTACTCCTTGCGGCAAACAGTCATTTGCTGTCACTGAGTATTCTCCAAAATGTTCCGTCTGGAAGTGCGGTCGTGTTAAACGATCCAGAGCCATATCTTGCAGATGCTCTCAAAGTCCAGGCTGCTAAGAAAGGGATTTGTCTTACATTGATAGCATCAGATGGGTGTGAACGGGGCTCGCCTTGGGTCTCGATTCATCGAAGATCATCAAAGCGGATGATCAAATTGGCATTGCCGAAAGGCCCATCAATTCTCATTGACTTTGCTAGTACAGATTCTGCACGTGAGGTTGGATCTCGAATCAGAGAGTGTCTCCCAAAGCCTTGCGAGGAAAGAATACCCGAGTTCTGCCTTGGCGACCAAGCTTCATTTCCTGATATTTTAAAGGACGCGGTAGCATTCTCTCGATCCGCTCTTGATAACCCTGAAAATTTTAGCACAGCGCAGCGTTTCCCTTTGAAAGAAGTTGCAAACATCCCAAACCTGTCGCAACTAACTACTGTTATCGATTGGGCATCACCCACGTCTGTTTCCGTCAAGATCCAGCCTGCTGATTCGGCGAACCTGTTCTTCCAAAACAAGACATACCTGCTTGTGGGACTCACCAGAGATCTTGGCCAGTCGCTATGCCAATGGATGTTGACCAAGGGTGCGAAATATGTTGTCATCGCCAGCAGGAATCCACAGATAAATCCCACATGGCTCGAGGGCTTGGCTTCTCGAGGCGCTATCGTAAAAGTCATGCCGATGTAAGTGCACTACAATTTCATTCGGACACCTCATGCTAACCCCTCTCAGGGACATCACCGATCGGCATTCGGTTTCGAAGGTCTATGATGATATCTGTAAAACAATGCCTCCTGTAGGCGGCGTCGCAAACGGTGCAATGGTTCTCCGCGATACATCCTTCCCCAGCATGAGCTACGACGAGCTTCAGACTGTCCTGAGACCCAAAGTAGAGGGCACGCAGTACCTTGATGAGATATTCTCCACCAACGCCCTAGATTTCTTCATACTCTTCTCGTCTCTCATGGCAGTCTTGGGCAACAGCGGCCAATCCAATTATTCCGCCGCAAATATGTATATGACCAGCCTGGCAGCGCAGAGGCGAAAGCGCGGTCTCGCAGCATCAGTAATGAACATCAGCGGCATATTTGGTATTGGCTATGTATCACGAGTTGACGACGTGACGCACAAGCAACTTGCAAAGATAAAATTCAAGCCAATGTCAGAGCAGGATCTCCATCAGATGTTTGCAGAAGCTGTTCTGGGAGGAACTCCGGATTCTGGAGCGAATCCTGAGTTTACTGCAGGTCTGCAGCAAATAAGTGCTGACAATAATACTGCTTGGGGCACCAATCCGAAATTCTCGCATTTTGTACGAAGTCCAGAGGAAGTCACAACTAAGAGAGACAATCGAGAATCCGTTGCCTCCTTGAAAAACCAACTTCTTCTGGTCGCAACGGAAGAGGAAGCAACAGCCCTCATAGAAGGTAATTCCTATCAAATCCTCGATTCGGCATACGCTAATAAAGTTGCAGTTTCCCTTTCCACCAGAATTCAACGCAGCCTTCTCCTGGACGACGATCCCGATGTGGAAATCCCGCTGACCGATCTCGGCGTCGACTCTTTGGTAGCAGTGGAAGTCAGATCATGGTTCATGAAAGAATTGAATGTGGATATGCCTGTTCTCAAAGTACTAGGCGGTGCTTCCATTTCCGACCTTGTTGCGATGGCTCTTGAGAAGCTTCAATTGGAATATGTGCCGAATATGGGCACTCCTGAAGGAGTAAGTAGAAGGTCGGCGCTTATACGCAACACATCTAGCGCTCTATCGATTCGAAGCGATGGAAGCAGGGGTGGGGGATCAAGCTCATCCAATATCAGTCTTGCCACTACAGGGGCCTCAACGCCCAATTTATCGGAAAAGCGGCTGGCTCCAAATTTTAATTAAAGTTCATTATACCTGAACATATATATCCCTTTTGCTTTTGCTATGTTTCTCGATTTAGTATCTTGCATGTTAAGATCCACTATTCCCGTGCTATAAAGAATATTCTCTAAGTGTATTAGCAGGTGTGCAATCCAGCCATCATCCAGCAACCAAATCTCAAAAAAGCCCAACACCCAACATACAATGCAAAGCTTCGCCAGGATTCACCGAAACCGCTCACGGGTACATAACCCAAAATAAGCAATTCAATCTCCAAAACAACTCCAAGCAATCCACGTCTCGTACCATCAACGGTCCGAAAAGACCCAAAACTACGAGTCGAGTAACGCTTGAGCGCCACACCACTAATTGATCCACGATCCACGGGGAGATCACATTAGCTAGACCTTGATCACCGGGTAGTCTAGGGCGCGAGTTACGCCGGTTACCATTCGATCGCCAATGTTAGCCGCGGCCTTGTCTACCACGTCTCGAAGTGTTGGATAGGGGGGGACGTACACCGCAAGGTGGAACCCTTTTGTTTCTATATGCTATGAATTTTTTTACGTTTTTATTTTATTTCTTTTTAGTCTTGGTTTTTTTATAAGATTTTTTTTTGGCGTCGTTGCGATTCATTGTTTACTTTTGCGCCCTATCGAACTAAGCGAGTAAGCGAGGCATCCCCCTTTACTTTCATCGCATGTACTAAGCGTGACATCCAGCGTTTGATCGTGTGGGAAAAGGAAGTTTCAACTCGCGAAACATCCCCTCCGACTACCTCTCCTATTACAAGCCTTATTCCTCTTCGGAAGATAGAATTCGAGATGGCAGATAATATCGATCACGTGAGATATTAACAAGGCAACGAATGACAACAAGACTCGCTGCATGCTATGCTTTGCCACAGCATTTCCTCCAAAAAACGCCGCAAAGCATCCAAAAGAACGGAGCAACGACCCGGCTTCAGCGCTAAGAAACTTGAATTGACCGTCCGTCTCCGCCACAATCCCAGAATCAAGCGCCAGTATATCTATTAACAACTCCTCATCCCCATCCTCATCCTCATCCTCCATACAACTCTCAAACACCCGATCACACGAGCACTCATTCACATTTCATTTTCTCTTCAAAAATCCCTTTTTGCCAGGTCCTATACATATCTTACACCGCTCGCATGCATGGTACAATCCCACCCAGAATTCGAAAGATGAAAGAATCAATACGGTTTGATGGAAAACTAAGCTTAAACAACAATTACATGCATTACACCCAGCAGCGAAATCAAACGATCCGATCAAGAGATATTTATTTCCAGCTACACCGTATTCCCCGCCCGCGCCTTCAAGCTTTCGGGCTTTCAAAGGGACTGCGAGGCAAATGTGTACCAAAAGCGGGAAGTGCTGGTTTTATTGGAGGAATATTGCTATGCCTCGATTCTTAGAAGGAGGATAAATTTATTGTATACTGGAGTAAGGGTTCAACACGACATGAGTTGTGCGTGGGGTGGTGTCGGTATTATGAATCCATGATCGCTTTCCTTGGGAAATGCTGAGGGAGCTGGAGATGGAGTTGGAGATGGAAGAGAAGTTGCGGTCAGGAAGAGAAATGAGAATATTGACGCCGATGACGAGTAGTGGTATGGAAAGATACTAAATGGTGCGATATTGGTATGATGGCAGGCAATTGCGAGACCGCTTGCTTGAGATCGCATACATGTATACGAGTGCTCATTATTGTTTCCTTGAATAAAAACTGGGAGAGATCTGTATATACATGGTCAGGCAATTGCGTCGCCACAGCCCTTCACTAGCGATCTAATAAACACAAGAGAATCGAGCAATTGAGTACGAGTACCGACCAACGCCTTGGGGCGAACCTGCCCTTTCCCACCTTCCAACCCCCCGCCCATCCAGTCCTCACTACTTCCCAAAGAAACTCGTTATTTTCTGACTGCCCTTATCCTTGCCCGTAGACTTAGATGGACTTGCAGTATTATTGCTTGTAGCACTTCGACTCCTGCCAGCCGGTTTCTGCGGTGAGGGTTTCGCCGGACTGGCAGATGTTCTGGGGACTTTCTTAGGCGGCTCTTCAGCTGCTTCGTCTGAGAGCTCCCGTTTGATGCTCGTCTTGGACTCTTCTTTTGGAACTGGAAGTGGTGCATTGTCTTCAGTGCCAATGTGGTCGACGGTCTTGCGATCCTCCTCAGGCTGGTGCTTAATTTCTTCCGTTTTCACGTCTTCGCTCTTCGTATGTTCCGTATTTGGGGACGTTGGCGTTGTGGTGGCCTTGGTATCGCCCTTCGTCGCTGGCTTTGCGAAGAAGTTGGCAATGTTGGACTTGTTCTCGCTGCTCGCGACAGGGATGATGAAATTAGGAGAATTATTCCCGACTTTACCAACATCTTTGCTCACAGGATAGACCTCCAAGTCCCCTTGAAATGGGACCAGTAGACCTTGCAGCTCTTTAGACCACGAGTATCGTTTCGGATCAAGCCAAGTTCGTAGATCTTCCGAGCCATTCTCCAGAATAACAGGCATCCGATCATGGAGGAATTTAAGCTGCTTGTTGGAATCGGTAGTGATGACCGTGAACGTGTAATGTTTCTCCTCCGACCCTGTTGAGCTCCGCATTAGCAAAATCTCCAGCCTCGAAAGCGCAACCGCAACACGCACAAACCTACCTTCATACTGCACACAATCCCACAACCCAGCAAAACACATCAGCTGCCCATCCCTCCTCTTCACAAAATGCGGAACCTTCTCCCTACCCTTCTTCAACCACTCATAGAACCCCTGCGCCACAACCACACACCTCTTACGCTGCTTCATCGTATTCCACAAGCCCTTGTTCTCCTTCAGACTATCATCGCGGCAGTTTATCGTCTTCATCATAGATCCGTAATCCGGGTTGCGTTTTGTCCAGAAGGGAATAAGACCCCATTTCATAGTCTGTAATTTATATCTCACCTCCCCCTCTGGCTCCATTTCATCGTCAACCACTTCATCCTCGGGCTCCGCCTCACCCGCACTACGACTCTGCCCATGCACTCTCGGTCCAGCGCCCCAATCCGGTGTATCAGCGCGGTACACAAGACCATGGTAGCCTGGTGCGAAATTGTAGCTTTGTCGAGGCCCGCCTTCGTCATCGTCATCGGCAGGGGCTTCGTAGACGGGCATGTGTGCATTTTCGAGATATGCGCGGACTTGCGCTGGGCGCTTTGATGTGTTAGCTAGAGTGTTAGTGGATAGTTTTAGATAGACACGTACCAGTGCGATGGCGTAACGGCCACACATTGTTGTTGTGGGTTGCTCACATACTTTGATATGGAAGAGGTGGTGGGGGATTCGCGACTTTGATATCGCGTCGATGACATCAGGCAAACATTTTGCTGCAGAATCAATCGCCCAAGTTTTTTTATGTGATTATATGGGAGTGAAGCACATTTGATCCTAATTCCCCAAAAGTTATTCTCCTTCATCAATAGCCTAGATTACATAGCAACGATATTGTTCAAACGCATGGTCACGTGTATAGGCCCCACTTCAGATGGGTGAGTGCAGGGGGTTTATTTCCATCTCTCTCCTTCGTGAAGACCTTTTTTCTAGCGGTAAAGTCTCGTGCCATTTATAACTGAATGCTGTAACCTGCAACTTATCATTTTCATGCTTCATTGCAATACTCGCTGGCTATCTACTCCGTATCCTTGCTCAGCGAAAAGCAGGCCGCCATGATTTATTGTATAATCTTCGCATCTCATTATACCCTTCCTAACCAAATACCTCGAGCATAAAATGGTACTCAACAAAGCTCTTATCCTCCCTCCCTCTCAAAGTAAGCGCTTGGCACCGATCAGCCAACTCATACCCAATGTTCTTTGCCCCACAGAAGAACACTCCAACTTTCCTCTTCGATCTCTTCACCCCAGCCCCTTTATCCTCCATATCCTTGTAATACTGCAACATGCTCTCGTAATGTTCATCCAGGATCTTGCCCAAGTTGGGGCGTCCAAACTGACTGACGTTGAGTAATCCCGTGAGCAGTGACTCTGGGTTCTCTTCCGTGCGATGGAGTTCGAGGAGGTATCTGTAGACATGCGTCGAGACGTCTTTGCGATTCTGCGTGACATGTGTTGATACCCGTATATTGAGTAGAGGCGTCTCCCCCCTGGGACGTTCCGCAGACTTCGTAACTTTATTCAATAGGTCCGAAAACCAACGTAACTGATTCCGATCCTTCACTATCCAGTGGAAGTCCACTCTTCGGTATTTAGGCGCCTTCCGTGGCCCTGGGGGTTTCTCGTTTACAGACGGAGCAGGAGAGTTCTCTCCCCCTTGTCTGTCTACTCTTGCTTGGAGATCAGTAAGGATCCCGCTATATGGTGTAACTCCTATGCCGCTCCCAAGAATAATACTCTGATCGAACTCGTAGAATCGTTGAGCAGGCGCTCCGAACGGACCGTCGATACAGACTTTAATTTCTTCAACAGAACCATGCTTAGCCATGAGGCGGAGCTTCGACGTCCAATCCCCATCCATCTTGATGTGGACTTGCATTTCTTTCCCAATACATGTTGATATTGTAAAAGGGTGCCATTGAAAGTGTGACAATTGAGGGACCTTGAGAAGGATGTATTGCCCAGCGTAATACTCCCAATACCTATTTTTAGGAACGGTTAAAGTAACAGCAACGGTGTCTGTGTCAAGGATTTCGAGCTTCGCAGGTATGTAAGAGAAGCCGTAGCAAAATCGGACGGTTCGCTCGAATACAACAAGGAATGTAGGAAACGCGAGCCAGAAGCCTAACATGGGATAGTGAAATAAAGCATCTGTCCCGTGCGCCATGAGAAATCCGATGATTGGGAACATAAGCAGGTGCCCTAACTGGAAGAGCTCGTAGCTTCGTTTTCGGACTGCTGGCATGCTAAGGAGTGCGAGAGTCCAGAACAGACCTAAAACCACAATACCTGTCCAGCCTGGAATAGAGGCTATATACCCCAGGTATGATCGCGGTTTGTGGTGTCCAAGAACCTCTACCACGGCTGATCTTTGAGAGGGAAGACTTCCGTAGAGGAATGTCCTGCTAGATATCAGCGAAATCAGGATTTTGCGAAGAAGCGCGACATACCCTAACAGGTGGCTGATGCCATGAAGTGTACCAAATCCGAGGGCAACGATTGACATCATGATGTGGAAGCCTTGCGACTTGTCCCAGTTGACGATGTTCGCCAAGGAAGTGTGTTTCCTTAACATGGCAGCTAGATAGCGTGACATGGAAAGGATAAGGAAGAAGAGTGTAGGATATCTGTGATTATGGTTAAAAAAGCTGGCAGGAGGAGAAGGTGCTGCTTACAAGACTCCAGCACATGTCTTGGCAACGATGAGTCCCCATCCGAATGCCTACTCAGAGTGAGCGAGTGCCGCGGAGAGATGTCGAGGGTGACCAACATGTCTGTATTTCGGCGTCACCAGATACTCGACGAGCTGCCAGGTCCCAAATGCGGCTTGCATTGCTACAACCACAGCAATAAATAATATCTCTCTTCCCTGTACCGACCAATACGCTCGAAATCTCCTCCCCCTAGACATAGACCTCATATAATGCTCATGATGTTCTTCCGCTTGTGCTTCCGGATTCAGAGATGGGACATTCCAGCCTCTCACCGTATTCGAGAAATCCGTTCTCGAGATTTTGGTCTGCTCGGTACCCATGACACTGCGTAAAAACGTATGCCTCTGTTCATCTTCTCGACTTTGAGACTCCTTTGATTCCGGGAGGAGTTCTGCATAGACTTCATCGAGCTTATGCTCAAGCTCATCATATGAGATGTATCCAGTGTTCTTCTTGTCCAAGGCGTGAGCGAACTCTGCGATTTCTTCATCTGATAGAAAGAGTCCAGGGGCCATGATTGGGTCCTTCCAATGCGGGCTCGAAATGGAGTGTCTTTCGAGTGATCATGCTGAAACAAAGAGAAAAATGACTGAAAGGGGATCGCAAACTGGGGTAACACCTGCCTTTACCTACCTGAAGTACCAAATTCGGAAGGATAAGTATCCGCTAGAGGTAGATGTCAGAGCTAGTTTCCATGTCCAAATTTCAGCTACGTAGATACGAAAAAGCAGAAGGTAGGAGTTCGGAATGCAGGGCCCGGATGAGGCGCCACCCGCCGATGTACCACAAAGGGAGCGACCACAAGGCTGACCTGCCTGGCCTAGGGGAAATGAGAAATATCAGATCGGGATGGCAGGCATCCGAAGGCACTCTAAAATTCATACCTAGGCCTAAGGCCTAGTAGTCAACATGTCACTGCGGCCAGAAGGGTACTACCAAGTAGTGTTAGTTCATTTTTTCGCAATTGGTGAGAGAATCTTACCACTACGCGGCCTAGCGCAGTAGCGATCTTTACTTAAGGTTCAAGTCCCCGGATTCTCAAAAGAAAGGCCAGGTCAGGTCTTTTCTTGGCTGCATCGAATCAAAAACAGGTAAGGACTAGCTAGAAACTCACGGATTCCCTAAAGTCACATCACATGTTATCATGCACGCAACCTCAGGTCATGGATGGAATTTCTATTTTTGATTGTGCTCCCGAGATGGCATAATCTGGAGTACAGCTCGCCAATCGACAAGATCTCGCAAAGCCCGCAAAAAGTCCCTGGCCATGATTCCCCCCATGCAATCAATCAAAAGTTCAACTCCCCTTTATGCCCTCGACATAACACCCCAAGCCCGAATGATGTTGTCAGTGTAACCAGCGAAAAGGGTCTGACCGTCCGCGCTCCACGCCAAGCTAACACACTCTGGCTCTCTGCTCTTCTTGCCAACGGACTGGAAATCTGGCTTCAGCTCGTCAACCTTGCTCTTCTTCTCCAAGTCAAAGATGATGATGTAGGTCGACGTCGCAGCACAGAGCCAATATCTGTTTGGCGAGAAGACGAGTGCGTGGATCTCATCACCGGCGTTCAGGGAGTACAGGTGCTTTGATTCGTTAAGGTCCCACAACATGGTGGTTCCGTCCTTTCCACCGGAAGCGCAGAGGGATCCATCGGGGGAGATAGTGACGGTGTTGATGTAGCCAGTGTGTCCGATGTGGTCGGTCTGCAATCTGCAGGAGGAGAGTTCCCAGACCTTCGCAAAAGAAGTTAGCACAGTTTCCCAAGTAAAAGAGAACCGACTCAAAAATGGTAGCATGCGAATCGTCTATCAGGGCATTGGTGAAAATTGTCTCATGGCCTGGTCTCCCAGGCTCTGAAGTAGCAAATACTTTATAAGTTGCATAACATCATATTGACTTCGCATGCTCCATTCTGACCGAACAAAACGTAATTTCCTTACCTTCACAAGCTTGTCCCATCCACTGCTAACAATGA
The DNA here is from genome assembly GCA_007821475.1 of Lachnellula arida. Classification (NCBI taxonomy): domain Eukaryota; kingdom Fungi; phylum Ascomycota; class Leotiomycetes; order Helotiales; family Lachnaceae; genus Lachnellula; species Lachnellula arida. The sequence goes on along the minus strand of QGMF01000092.1, from coordinate 33,115 downwards.
CTGGGTTTTGGGGATTTGGGCTGAATCGAACGCATGAGACCCAGTCGGCATGTCCCTTCTCGGTGATGGTGAACTTGCAGTCGCCAAGAGTGTTCCACAGCTTGATGGTTCTGTCGCGCGAGCCGGAAACGATTTGCCTGTTGTCGGCGGAGAAGGAAACGGAGAGAACGTCGTTTGTGTGTCCTACAAACCGGCGGGTGGTGGTACCGGTAGAGAGCTCCCACAGACGAAGAGTCTTGTCCCAGGAGGCGGAGAGAGCATAGGCACCGTCAGAGGAGATGACCTAGAAAAAAAGAGTCTCAGCACAAAATATTCTTACACTCTGCGTTCACAAAACCATTCATTGTTATTGATCGGGGAGGATTCGCAGAGGCAGAACAAGAGCTACATACGCAGTCAGAGACGATGTGAGAGTGACCATGCAGAGAGCGTTTTGGATAGCCGTAGGAGCTCTCGTCGCGGGTCAAGTTCCAGATGATCAAGGTCTTGTCGCGGGATCCAGACAGGAGCATGTTGGGGTTCTCGAGCGAGGTAGCGAGGGACGTGACCCATCCGCTGTGGCCCTCGAGGGTGCCCTTGAGGATTAATTGTTCGGTCATGTTTGCTTGATCGTCGGGGCGTTGCGAAATCAATTGCGACGTCAAAGTCAAATCTACAGAACCTCAGTTGGAAATATTTCCTGGTCGCAGTTCTGTGCGGGCTCGCTTACAGGTATGCAAGGGTGCTAGGGCGAAAGTGGACTAGCCTGGAGTGGAGGGGAAAGCTAATAAAGCCCCTCCATCGCCGCCTACCACCAACACTCGAAATCATTGGAGACATTGTTGTAGGTAATACCGGTATTTTCATCCACCCATGATGCAGTGATGATATATGATGATATATGATGATCTGTTATGTTATTTATTGTGGTATTTAATGGTATTTAATGGTATTTGATTGGTTGCAATTCATGTTATTCTTCAATACTTTGGCAGCCATGCTAATGTCTATGTTGTACTTCATACCAAGCAAGTTGACCTCCAAATCCCCTACTACCAGTGCACTGCCTAGGTATACTCGGGCGTACTCTTACAGAACCAATCCATTCACATCACTTCTTTCCTTTGCCCTTTGGTGCCGCTTTGGCCTTACTCTTACCCTTCTTTGGCTTGACCTCCTCCTCAGACTCGTCATCAATCATATCATCATCGCTGTCGTTTTTGGCGGCCTTTTTCTTCGGAGCCTTCTTTGCTGCTGTAGCTTTCTTAGCCTTTGGTTTCTTGATATACTTGTCCTTCTTCAAAGAGTCCTCGAGGTCCTCCTCGCCCTCCTTCGCATCAGGATCGGCTATAACCTCGCCCTCGTCTTCCTCCTCAAATGCTTCTTCGAGATCAGGAGCTTCCGCCATGGTCTTCGCAGTAGGGGCTACGATATTACCAGCTTTCATAAATGGCAGAGGATGAGAACGTGCATTGTACCTGAATTATGTTAGCGAGATTCCATTAAATCAGGCGTCATACTTACAGTCTCGTGAATGTCGACTTCGTCTGGGTATCAATCTTCACGTCTTCTTGATCTTGTGGTCCAACACCGAGCTCAGTTATATAATCAAAGTCGTCCCTCGTCAAAAAGTAATTGTCCATGAGATTAATGACCTCGTCTACACAAGGCTTCCCTTCTTTTTCGAGGCGCTTGACAGTTTGAGTCCATAAAACAGGCAGGTATTGCTGACGGATTTCGTGGCGATCTCCAGACGTACGGAGGCGCATATGTGACTGTATTTCTTTGACATACCGAACAAGCTTACCTTGCTTACTGTTCTGGCCAAGCCATGATGGAAACCTGGTCTCGCCAACCATTTGACCAGAGACGAAACTGGAAGGTATGACAGTGCTGAATACGGCATGTGTTGGCATCAAGCTCCATTGCTGCTGAGATCCATGGATCATCCGGTCGACCAAGTCTCCATCACTAATGCTCTGGGCGGCCTGTTCAACGAGTTCCAGAGCCTTAAGGTTTTGCTCTCGGCCACTCAAATTGCTGGCTCGCGATGGTTTGACTTTGAGGTAGTTCTCGGCGATCATGAGAAAACTGATCTGATGATCGTTGAAATAGAGTTCTATCTTGTCATTGAGTGTGGCTTTGCTGGAAGGCGCAAACAGTCCTCCTCCAAGGAGTTTATGGCAGATATCCCAGGGTTTCAATACTACAGACTTCTCCCATGCCTTCGACATAGACTTGCCTTGGTCAAAATCCATAGCACTCTGGTCAAGCTTGGCTGTAGAGATCATGTTGATAATTTGCCGGATGTCTTTGTTGGTACCTTCAATCAAAGCATCAATGACGTTCATGGGGAGTTTGAGACCTTCTCTGTGACATATCGTTGCAATACGTGATCGGACTTGCTCAACAGTAGGTCGTCTGAATTGAATGTCCAACGTTACAAAGTCGAATGGCTTCATTTTCGGTAGTTTCCGTTCGTTGCAAATCAGTATCATAGGCACGTCAGTCTTCTTGCAAAGCTTTGCCAGGGCGCCGACACCTCCCCGATCACCAGCTGACATGCCGTCAACCTCGTCCATGATCAGTACAATCTTCTTCTTGGTTATCTCGACTGCTTTGCCATCGCCGGAGAAGTACCCGAACAGAGATTTGTTGTTTAATGTCTCTCCGACGCCCGAGTCAACAAGCTTCTTACTTCTGGAGTCACTGGCATTACTCTCAAGAACATCGTAGCCAGCAAGCTTAGCTGCCAAGTGGGCGGATGTAGTCTTTCCAATGCCAGGTGGGCCATAGATCATGATCGCTCGATAGCCACCCAGGCCGTCAGCACCTCTTTTCTGAAAGTCGTATTTATGTGCGAGAGCCCAACCCTTCAACCATTTCTGAATATTCTCGACCTGACTCTTATTGCCACAAATTTGGTTCGCCGACGTGGGGGCGTATTTAGTGGTCCATAGTTGCGAGCTAGAAGGTGCTGGGGGAGGAGGTGGTAATCTTGCTTTTGAGCCTTGCGAAGCGGCTTCCTTCTCAAGCTTCTTTCTAGCCTTCACGGCCTCATCTCGTTTTCTCTGCTCTTCTCGCTCCATTTCTAGGGCATCCTCCTTGATCTTTTCCATCTCCGCTTTCTTCTTTTCGTTGTTTATCTCTGCAGCTTTCCCATCGCCACCGTTGGCAGGCATCCTTGAAATCAGAGCGAACAATCCTTCCTCATTGATCGTCTTGAGACCCATTTGCTGGATTTTTCTCAATTTCGAAGGTCCGGCGTCGTTCCCGAGAACAACGTAACTTGTTTTCCCGCTTGGTGCGGTGGTAACTTTGCCTCCATATCGTTTCACAAGCTCCTGCCCTTCTTCTCTACTGATGGTTTCGAGTATACCCGTGAACACAATTGTTAATCCGACTAAGCAATTTTCTTGGCCCGTGGGTATCTCTCTTGTGCCTGCCGCAGGAGGAGCACCGCCGTTTCCGGCGCCTTGGGCCTTTTTCCAGTCAAACTTCACATTGGGATCCTGCGGTGGAGGAGTTGGCGCTCTAACAGTGGGAATGTCATCCAAAATTGACTGGACGGCGGAGCTCTCTGGTACTGGAACCTTTTTCGAGGGTGGAGCACGAGCTCTCTTCGCTGGTGGCGGCTTCGCGGACTTGCTCTTGACTGATTTGATCTTGGGGACAAGCTCCTCGTCTTCGGACTCTAGATCCACAGACTTCCTCTTCTTGCTTCCGGATTTTGGGGCTGGCTTGTCCAGAACCATATCGTCACTTTCGTCAATCATAACAAAAGAGTGCTCGTCGGCGGCATCCGTCATTTCAATGTCTCCACCCTTCTTTGTAGAATTGGATTTGCCCTTCGTAGCTGCCTTTTTCGGCTTGACAATAGGCATATCATCGCTTTCGCTCTCGACATATGCGTCCTTCTCTGCCGCTGGCTTCTTGACACCAGCTGCGAATATATCATCACCAGCATCCATGTCGTCATCTAAGAATGCAAACTCGTCGTCGTCGTCGTCATTTTTATACGAAACAGCTTTGTTCTTGCGGGCGGAGGAACGGCCATTGCTTTCGACTTTTGGTGCGGGTATGGGCTTCTTTGGTGTTGGTTTGGCCTTAGGCTTAATGCTCGATGCAAAGTAATCTGCTGTTGAGGTCTCCTTTCCTTTTGGAGATTCCTTCTTGCTAAATCCTAATCAGTGAGGAAATCGTGACAATAATAGGCAGCATACACAGCTTTCTTTGGGGCAGGCTTTTTCGGTGTGGATTTCTTAGGTCTAGAAGTATTGTATTAGAGAAGTGCATGAAGTGCATGAAGATGAGTTATTCGGCACACTTACTCGGGTTCATCGTCGTCACTATCATCTATGACTTTGCGGCTTTCTATATTATATCAGCATGCTGAAATAATATCATAACATCCACGGGCTAGCTTACTACTTCGCTTCTTCTTGGACTCCTCTTCCTTCTTCGTCTCCTTTTCACGGATGGGCGTAGAGGTCTTGCCCCCAAAGAAGCTCCGAATATCTGTAGGCATTTTGGGCGTATGTGGCTGGTATGGAGAAAAGTATCACTCAGCCCGCTGGATGGAGAAATGCGTTCTTAGGAATTACAAGAAGACGGTCATGATGTTCCGAATCTCGATCAAAATGAATTTTGGAGGTGGATGACGACGCGACTTTTCAGAAAGCGCGACTCACTTTACGCGACAAAAGAATATGGTGAACTACGGGAGCCCTTTCCTCCGAATTAGACAGCTTGTAACCTAAAAGGCAAGAGCAATAAAGAACTGGAGAAGTAAGTCAAAACATCAATTTCCGTAGGCAGGTATGGGGATTTTCTATAAACTTTTACTACTTCTAATCTCCTCAAATCTTTTGTATAGTGCAGGAATGAAATTCAAGCTATTACATACATGGTAGTTGGTTATGCTATCGGTCACCGTAGCCATACATCTCCAAATATTTTGAAGACCTCCAGCTCGCCTTGAAGCTCGTTGAATAGCGACTTCCACCACAACCATGAAGTTCCTCAATGCCTCGAGCTTCGCCGCTCAATTCCAGAAGCTCTCAATATCCTCGACCCCTATACGACCCCTCATAACACCCTCTTCCACCCTGAAGTCGATCGCATCCCCCTCAAGAACCCTTCGTCCATTCTCCATTACAGCCTCCAGAGGCGGCAATTGGCTCCTCCCAACCTCGCCCGAAAAGAAACGATCGCGTAAAGGAAGACCTCGTGTGCCAACCGGTGGATCAGCAAGGGGAACAACGATAGTATGGGGAGACTTTGGACTGCGGATGTCGGATCATCATCGACGGGTCAGCGCTATGCAGTTGAAGAATGGAGAGGAGGCTATTAAGGTGCGGCTAAAGGGGATGCGGTATCGGTTGTATAAAAGGGTTTGTGCGAGTATTGGAGTGTATACCAAGGGTAATGAGGTAGGTTGAAGCTTTGGTTAGTTGGTATTGGTAGTGTGTTGCTGATTTGTGGCTAGGTCCGTATGGGTAAAGGAAAGGGGTCATTTGATCATTGGGCGTCTAGAATTGCTGTCAGCAAAATCATCTTTGAGTTGAAGGGTGATGTTCACGAGCAAGTGGCCAGAGATGCTTTTCGATTAGCTGGGAACAAGATGCCTGGTTAGTTTCTCAGCCCAAGTAGCAGACTTATATGCTGACCAGTTGATACTTAGGTCAGTACGAGTTTGTCAAGAAGGGAGATCCTCCTGTTGTTGGAATTACGAAGTTGGATGGGATTACAATGGAGGAGTTGAAGAGACCACGGAGAGCCATCCCGTTGGGTTCGATACCCCTTGGCTCTACTGCTGAAACTATCCCAACTACAGCTTCTGCATCTACGTCTCCAGATGCTTAGGCTAGGTTTGTAACATAAACCCATTTTGTAACTTGTAAAAAAGAAAGGAGCTTGAAAGCCATGTAAAAACCAGAAAGAGGCTTTCGGGGTATCACACCACTAAACATTTGTTCATGCTTTCTTATGGGCTTGGGTGATGGCCGCTTGCCCAAGTCTCTTGTGTTAACCCTCTGCTAAAAAGTATTCTTCTGTCGCCGTATAGATTTCATCTAGTCAAGAGGTGCTCTGCTCAACGAACATGATACTGTACCCAGCTTCGAAGCAACCTCTAATGCAAACCTCAAATCCCACCAGCGCCCACTGTCCCAACGCCATGAAGCCCCAAAAGCATCAACACCAAACCCATGCACTATCCCACACCTAATCAGACCCAGAATCACTAGGCGGCTGCTGCGTCTCTTTCAAAGCCTACATTTCTATCAGTCCTCTTCCCTCCCATACAGAAACACAGATACATACATCATCAAGCCTCATCTTCAGAACCGACAGCATATTCTCCTTAATAACCAGCGTTTGATCATCCAAGTCCTCGACGATGAAGGCGTGCTCTTCGCTGTCTATCTTGACGATGATGGATTTGATGGAGGGGTCACACTCTACGAGAACACCTGATACAAGAGAAACGTTAGTGTGAGATGTATTATGAGAGCGGTGGAGACTTTACCCCTAATGGCTCGTGGCATTTTGACTCCTCAAGGCTCCCCTAGAATTCTAAGGTCGGTGTAGATATAATTTGAGGTGAGTATATCTCGTGACTGTGTTTCAAGAGCTCTTTGAGTCGTCAGCTCCGAGAAGCCGACTCCGATGATCTGCGGAATTTCTTCTTAATACAGTAAAGGTAGCGACCGGATTTAAGCGGCAAGAAAAGCTTATTTTGGGAGCTTGCAAGGACTCAGGAGAAGGGAAGGGTCCGGAGGTTTCGGCATCTCTGGGAGCATGATATCCTATCCTATGGCGGGGGGCTTTTATGAAATGGATTTCACCATGATACATTATTAATCCTCATCTTTCCTTTGTATTGTATTATTGACCGATTAGCCTTCAATTCCTTTTGTATACTTGTAAGGACAGTCTTATCGATAGCACTACTTATCGGTTCTACAAATCAACCATAATAGGAGAAGCATACGATTCTACTGTACTGTACTGTATGCATATCCCCTCAATACACATCCATCTACAAGCCAATCTGTTTCCTCCCTAGCCATACACACGCCCTTCATATAAGATGGAAATCCGGAGCGCAACACGCAGCAAACAAGCATGCCAATGCACGAAATCCCCCCTCCCATCAACACCAACCCTCCTCTTCCTATCCCTCATCCTCCCCAGCACCTCCTTCGCCCAACTCCCCATCCACAACCGCCAAGACAACCCCCCATCATTATTACCACCTCCCACCACTCTCCTCACATCCTCCACACCACTGCCGCCAGATCCAACATCCACCACCCCGCCACCAGCAACCACCTCCCCCGCCATAACCAACACAAACGCCCACGCCTTCAGCTACTACTTCCTCATCATCGCCGCCGTAGCGGTCCTCGCCTGCCTCTGCATCCTATATATCGGGCGCGCAGGAAGCGGAAAGCTGCTTTCTTGCGGGAGACCTCGCAGCAGGCGTTGGCGCGGGATGTGGCGGGGTACCGGTCGCGGTTTGGGCGGGGGCCGTATAGGGGGGAAGGAGCTGGGCGGTCGGGACTGGGGTGGAGTGCGGGCGAGAGTGGGAGGAGGGCAGTGGGAGAAGAGGGGTTGGATGAGAGGGGAGAGGCGCCGCCGCCGTATGGGCGGAGGGGAAACCGCCTAGTTTGAGGAGTGTGGATGTTGTGGCTACGACTGAGAATGCTGGGATCAGGAGGAGTGGTGAAAGAGGTGCGGATGGTGAGGCTGTAGAGTTGAGGAGGATGAGTGGTGATACGCCGAGAGAAGTCGAGGGGCATGAGCCACCGGAGTATCATGCTGCTGTGGCATCGGGAAATGCTGAAGATATTGGAGATATTACGAGACCCACGACCGCAATTATAGCTTCAACGCGGTTTGAATTTACAAGGAGGCCGCTGAGCAGCACTAGTGGCACACCAACATCACACGATTGAAATAGTGGCTCGTGAGGAGGCTCTTTGAAACTCAAAAGGTCGCAAATGATGATACAATAATGTTCAAACATTTTCTTGTATATATTGGAACGCTTTTACTCAAGACTCATGCTCTACTTTCTATCATCTTGGTCTAGTGCCTGCCTCACTAAAACCTCCTCGTAAAGACCGCCGGCTTATTCCCCAACACATCATCAATCTCCTTCAACACCTCCGGCGTCAGCTTCCCCACCGCCTCAAAAGCCTTCACACTCTCATAAACCTGCTCCGGCCGACTCGCCCCCGTAATAGCCGAGCTAACATTCTTATTACTCAAAACCCACGCATACGCCAGCGTAGCCTGCGAAATCCCCAGCTTATCCGCAATGGGCTTCAGCTTCTGCACACTCGCGATATCCTTCTTCCACGACTCGTCGCCGACTTTCTTGTTCATCATCTTGATGAAGGCGTCGTCGCTGCCGCTTCCGAGGCGCGAGTCGCTGGGGATGCCGTCGTTGTATTTTCCGGTTAGGAAGCCTTGTTTTAGGGGGCTGAAGGTTGTGAGGCCCAGGCCTATTTCTTCGTATAGGTGGGCGAATTGTTTTTCGACTTTGTCGCGGGTAAGCATGTTGTAATTTGGTTGTTCCATTATGGGACCGACTAGGAGAAATAGGAGTTAGCTTGGTTTTTTCAAGACAAGTTTAGGGGTGTAGTAATGGCCGAGGGGCCGTGATATGGTTTTGGAGTAAGTGCTCCATAGTTGTACGATTCAAAAGAGGAAGCGGAGAATAGGATTGGGAGTGGGATTGGGATTATCTTACTCAAACCAAGCTTGTCAGCAACTCTCCATGCCGTTGCAATTTCATCCGCATCCCACTCCGAAGTACCCCAGTAAAAGGCCTTCCCTGTATTAATGATATGGTTGAAAGCTCGCACAGTCTCCTCAATAGGCGTATTCCTATCCGGTCTATGGGCGTATATCAAATCGACATAGTCTAATCCCAAACGCTCCAAAGAAGCATTTACTCCCTCAACGATATGTTTTCGGGAAAGCCCAACGTTGTTCACTGGGTTCTCGCCATTAGCTGCTCCCCAGTATATCTATACACTTGTCAGCAAACACTCAAATATGCGTGGGGTTAATTTATACCTTTGTTGAAACGACTAAATCGTTCCGTTTCCATTTGAACTTCTTGATAGCTTCTCCCATGACACGCTCAGACTCTCCACCGGAGTATCCTTCAGCGCAGTCGAAGAAGTTGATTCCTACATCGTAGGCAGCTTTCATGCATGCGAAGGTATTTTCTGTTGTCGTAAATGTCAGTATAAATTGGTATATTGCAAGGTAGCTTTGGACTTCTTACCGTTCTCAACGTGTCCGCCGTAAGTCAGCCATCCTCCTAGGGAAATGGCAGATACCTGGAGCCCTGAGCGGCCTAGGAATCGGTATTCCATCTTTGGAAGACCTTCAGGTGGTGCCATAATGTCGAAATTTTGCAATTAAACGAGGCTATAGAATTCTTAAGATTACCAGGTAATTTTCCGCGTCAAAAGAAAGTATATGAAGGAAAGAGAGAAAAGTTCAGGAGCTTTATATCGCCATTGTAGCGGGGTATAAACGGATAGACTGTTCCATAAGTGGGGAACGCCCAGGAACCCCACCCCCACATCCTCACTGGGCGTACGGGCAGGCTTGGTAAGCTTCGAAGTACAGGGGTTTGACGACGGTACACAACATCTCAAAGCTTCGAGCACAGTTTCTCGGTGGGGGGGGGGTTGTCTTGTAGGGCGCCGTGTCGTCAATTTGCAGAGTCTGGCCTGTGCTGAAAGCTTAGTACTGTCAAGTTGTCCTCGGGACTAAATTTGGAGTCCTAACGAATATGATTTTGAGCTTTGGTTTGTTTCTGATGTTGTGGTGTCTGTAAGGGTAGCAGCCGCTAAATAGTGAGGGTTGCCAGTTTGCTTCAGCACACAGAATAATATATACTCTCAGGTGAGTTTGGGAAACACCAGGATGCGGGAAAGGTTTTCTTCTACCTATCATACTCGTTCGAAAAAATCCCAGTTCCTTGAACAGCCCTCGAATTCTCACTTGAAGTGGGAAGTTTATCTTTTATAACTTCGGCACTTTGCCCTTTCCACTCCTAGGGATATACCGTATTAGTTAGGATATAAGACCTGGTCTACTAACTTTCCCGAGGGGGTAGACCTTAGCTATAACATGGTCTTATTTATAATGTGCTAGCTGGACATTAAAAATCAACTATGGTCTTCTGCTGGGGTCTTATTTATAATGTGCCAGCTGGCGTGGGACATTAAAAGTCAACCATATGGTCTTCTGCTGGGGACTGGTCTTATATCCTAACTAATACGGTATGTTCCAGTCCAGGTGGATGATTGAGGTGTTTCCCTTGACCAAGCTTCGGGCAGGCCAGCCAGAAGTTTCCATATGGAAGATGACCCAAGACTGGCCGATGGCCTTTGATTTACACCCAGCGAGCGCTTCAATCATTTCTTCGTTCGTCCATTTGGGCTGGGGCATCTGTGCCAATATATGCGGTACTGTGTTTCCAGACTCGACACTATCTGGAGAGAAGGGAGCTCAGCGATGACTTGCTGCCAGAGTCTTGCGCAGTCCACATTCCCTTGAATATCAGGTTATGTCAGAAGAAGTTCGGTTGAGGTGGAAGACACTTGGTATCATACCTAGATAGCATCGGGTCTGGCAATGCTTGATCCTCCTGGGACAGTCCTTTAGACTCGACAAAAGGGTAATGGATCTGGGCTTGATGTTTTTGTTCAGCCCCAAGCTTGCGTTCCATGACAGCTTCGACTCTTGAAGCTAGGTTTTTGTCTGTCAGTTTGGTCAATGTGACTTCAACTTTAGCGGGATTCTTGATGTCCCCTGATCACATCTGAAGTACTCACGAGTACTGACAATTTTGGGATGGGATGCACATGGTTGTGAAGTTCAATTGGCATCCTAAACCCCATGATCACTTCTCAGTTGCTCACAGCTGTTGAGAGACTTAGGATAGGAGGCGCCAAAGATGGAATCAAGGCGAGACTGAAAGTTTAAAGCAAAGCTGACAGGTAGAGCAAGTATTGCCTTTCTGTTTTCAGTGAATACGAAGACGGTGAATGTGAGCAGACCTGGTCGGCGGTTGTTCTCTCCGTACCCAACCCTCGCTTCGGCCGTACTTAAGGACTTGTCTCTTCGCCTCGTCAACAAACCTTTGTTTCCCACAACAACAACAACTTTCGAGCTTCGATTGATCTCTCTTCTTTCTCGTGCCAACGCGATCGATCAGCACCTCGAAAACCATCTCGTGGGTCCTTCGCGAGCTTCACTGAAGGATCAACGTCTTGTTTTCAAGTAAGTGCAGCCCTTTTACCTCCTCGTCGCGGTCATTACATCCCCTGCTCTTCCTCTTCTTCCTCCACCTCCACCCCTCTGAACTCCAACCTCGCCCCACGTCCAAGTCATCAAGACACAGCACCTTCACCGCAATAGCGCGTCTCCATAGATCAATCTGATAGCAAGACTTCTGTTCACTGAGGGTTGAATTCGTGTCAAACCTCCTAGGTACTTTATCTTTGGTCCCCAGACATTCTTTCCATCACATCACCTTCAGCCCACTGAACTGTCGAGCCATTCCAATCCTCCTCCTTCGTTCTTTCTGCTTCATCTTCTCGTCGCGTCAGCTACCAGATTCTGCTCTCAATTCACTTGTTGGCGTTTCCACATCACAAACCCCTTCTGTGCTGTCCTCGCCTAATTTTCCTACTTCACCACAACTTCTCCCAACTTCCTCCATCCTCATTTCCCATTCCTTATTCACCTTCGCACTTCTTTCTCCAGAACCATACCACAGTTCCTAGGTTGAGGACTTCAGGTTGCTCTAGTCAGAAGTACTGCGCCCTGCACTGTTTGTTCCATTGCAATTTACATCCGTCTACGCTCACTAGAACACTTTCACTTTCTTGAACTTGGCTAACATCTCAACTTGCAGAAGTCAACCGAAGCACCACTTGAACATGTCGTGGAACAATGATGGCGGCGCGGCGGAGAATTACAATGGTGGTGATGCTGAAGGTGGTGGAGGTGGTGAAGGTGGCGGTTTCAGCGGAGAGTGTTTCAATTGTGGTCAGACTGGGTTGGTGTACCTCTCAATGTTCTTCGACTGCTGCTAACTCGCGTCAGCCATTCCAAGCAATCATGTCCAGAGCCACCCAAACCTAGGCCTTGCTTTAACTGCGGCGAAGAGGGCCATTCGAAGGCAGAGTGTACCAACGAGCGAGTCCAACGCGAGTTTACGGGTACATGCCGTATCTGCGAGGAAGTCGGTCACCGCGTGAGTACTCCCATGCCTCTCATATGACAGTTGGTCTGACATCGAAACTAGGCCGTTGATTGCCCAAGCGGAGAACCTCGAACATGCAACAACTGCAAGGAAGAAGGTGAGCTTTTTTACTTCTCAAACACGCTCAACTTGCTGACAAAATTGCCCAGGCCACACTACCATGGAATGCAAGAACCCGCGAAAGATTGACTACTCTGGGGTTGACGACGTTGCTGCCGAGGAGGCATGGGCCCAGATCACGGCCGCCGCTGAGGACAACGACCTCGACGACGTCAAGGCAGCTGCTCTGAGGTACTTCAAGGCATGCCCGGAGACCACTTATGTCGACATGGAGAAGGGCTTTCGCAGTCAGGATATCAAAGTCTATCTCATTGCCATTGAGAAGGAGCTTCTTGTCACATATACGAACATGGATCTCCAGGGCAATCTAGGTAAGAAATACACAGTCAACTTCCGCTTCTCCGACGTACCCCATCGTCCTAGGGAGAAGGAGCTTTGGCCTTCGACCCCCGAGGAGAATCTCGAACGCCTTGCCGATGCTGGTGTCCCGGTCGATGTTGGTGTACCAAAATGGTTAGTATCCTTGCTCGGTTGTCGTGGTTACCTTTTGCTAACAGTTCAGCTCGAACTGCAACGAACTCGGTCATACCTGGAAGAACTGTGACCAAGATAAGACGGATAACGCCGATCGGGCAGTGCTTCGCTGCTACAATTGTGAGGAAGAGGGTCACCGTAAGTCGATCCTTGCAGAAATCATCTCATGTCCATGTCCCGTCTGACAATATTTTCTAGGAGTTCGAGACTGTCCAAAGCCACGTCCTGACAAGTGGGCTTGCCGCAATTGCGGAAAGTCTGGCCATGGTTCCAAGGAATGCCCTGAACCTCGTAACCCTGCCAATGTTACCTGTAAGGTTTGTGATGAAAAGGGACATTTTGCCAAGGTAAGTCACCGTGATTCCATTCCCCAATGTATCAGAATCTAACAGTCTTCTCTAGGACTGTCCTCAGGGTGGTGGAGGTGGTGGAGGCGGCGCATGCCACAACTGCGGAGAGGGTAAGTTTGGTCCCAATGTCCCACAAGATTTGGGATATTGTTCAGAAGCTAACTCGTCGTCTTTCCAGAGGGTCATCGAAAGCAGGACTGCACCAACGAGCGTGTGTTGATTTGCCGAAACTGCGACGGTGTCGGTCATATTTCTCGTGAATGTCCCAAGGTATGTGGAACATTCTGCTTCGATCATGTTTACAATTCTTGGACACCCACTAACTGCCTCTAGCCCCGCGACTACAGCCGAGTCAAGTGTTCCAATTGTTCGCAAATGGGACATACGAAAGTGCGGTGCAAGGAGCCGATCGTCGAGGATGCAGATGCTGGTCAAGCCAACGGATACGGAGGAGGTGGCGGCGGTGGCGAGACTTCTGGCGAAGCTGCATATGGTGGTGGTGAATCGTTCGAGCCTGCTCAAGACGGCGGTAATGGCGAGTCAGCCTGGTGAACTCTCTTGTTTCTCCCAGACAGCCGCAAAACCAATTATCTGAATCAGCGCGTTCTTGCTTGAACAAGCTCCGTAAGATTCCCTCTGTACTTTATCCGCATTTGCGGTTGCTGCTCATTTTTACACCGAGATTTGGTTGGTACCCTTAAAAAGCTAGATAGTCTACTCCTGGCCAACCAAGGAATACTTTGTCATACCTTACACTTTTACAAGCTGGTTACGTTTCCATGACCAGGGAGTGGTAAGGCCTTTAGGAGGTCCCCGCAATTTGACGGTGTTGCCTATAAATAGACTACAGCCGATCAAATGAACATCATGAGATATATAGCCTACACTTTGACGATCTTGACTGTGACTTTCCAAAACCTGCCTTATGTGACATCCATGCAAGGTTCCCGAATGCAAGCTTCATTTCCACGCTTTGAAAGTCATAAGTAAAGGGGTATAAATACGAGCAATAATCCCGCTGATTGTATGTACAAAACTCTCCAAGCTAGGTGTAGCGAATAGAAGCAAGCTATGTGACAAGAAGTTTGGCAAATGCCAAGTTTTCAGACATCAAAATGACTAGGAAGAACCTACAACCTGGTGCAGATCTCCCTTTCCACTTCCACTTCCACATACATCAAAGAGCATCCATCTAGCAAGACGCACCAGAAGGAACATTCGAACAAGCCGTACTCGTCTCCCCACCCGTCACATCATTCCCAGTCCACGTCCAATCCGAGCACGACCCGTCGCCGCACAAGATATAAACATTCGTGGCCGACGACTCCACCGTCCCCGTAACCCCGCTAACCGTGAGCCCCGTAATCGGCACACCCGTCGACGCGTCCCCGTCGGGCTGCCGTTCTCGTAGTCCTGCTCGATAACAATGCCGTACTTGGTGATGCCCGACAGCGTGATGTCCTTGTAGGTCACGTCCTTGACGGAGCCCGTCGCGTCGTACACCGTCTTGATGCGCACGCCGTTCTGCGAGTCCTTGATGGTGGAGGAGCTGATGGTCACCGTGTCCACGTCGTTGTCGTCGCGCCCGCCCACGCTGCCGATCGAGAGGCCGTGTCCGCCGGAGCAGGTGCCCGATGTGAAGGTTATGTCGGTGCCGGAGTTGATGGCGAGGCAGTCGTCTTGGTTCTGTCTGTTGCTTGGTTAGCTTTCGGGTGGAGTGAGTATGGGAGGGGAGGTTACACGATAGCACCGGTGATGGTTACGCCGGTGGAATCACCGACGTCGAAGGCATCGGTGTTATGGCCGAGCGAATCGCCGGCCGAGTTGTCGAAGTTGAGTCCCGAGACCGTCAGGGTCGTAGCACCATCAATGCTCATCAGCTGAACCGGAGAATTCGTGAACGAGAGGTCCGTGATAGTCGAAGTGGTTAATGAATGTGCGTAAAAGAACTTGGGCTTCGTCACGCCGCCGTTCGAGCCCTCCCCATCCCACCATCTAGATCCGTCGCCGTCAATGACCGAATCGCTGGCACCGGTCACGGTAATGTCAGTTCCAGACACAGAGACCAAAGGCCCACTCCATTCCTCGTAGCCGAAGGTGGTAGTGCCCTCAAAGGTGACCTGCGATGCGTGAATATCTTATTTCGGCATGAGTAGGGACAGTGAGTGGACTTACGTGCGTTCCGGATGTAAGGTCAGTCAAGTCGAGGGTCTCGCCAGCTGGGACAACGACTGAGTCCAGAACGATGGTCGCACAAGCAGCCTTTGACACGCTGACAGCGGAGGCACCAGTAGACCCGGAGAAAGTGCAAGTTGCTCTTTTAGCCAACTCAGGGGCTGCGGTAGGCTCTGGAGCTGCAGCAGGAGCGGCTGATACAAGAGATATAGCTGTAGCCGCAAGGCTGAGGATGGTTGAGAGTTGAAACATTTTTACGGATATATCAAAATTAGACAGTGCTTGTTTGTTGCCAAAGGTGTTTTTGGATAGTTGATGAAGTGGTGAATGAATGTGTATTATATAGTGCAACAGAACGAGTGTGTGTAAGTGTGAGTGAAATAGAGAATACAATTAGGCTATGCAAGGCGACTTCGATCTTTCTATGAGTTGTCGAAATACGGATCCATACTGGTATATTTTTCCATCCATACGAATAGATGGGCAACAACCATGGGTTTGAAAATACAACCCGATCTAAGGATAGGCTTGGCAACTCTTGGAGTAGTCCTCAACCTAATCGTATTCCCCTGACCTTCTAGTATGGTGGTCCAGGAATTCCCCCCACACTACCTCCGTGGGGGGGATACTTGGACTACCACTAATGCAGGTCAGGGGGACACGATTAGGTTGAGGCGCTTGCCGCGCACCTGGTTCTGCATATATCTGTCGAAAACCACTTGGCGGATTCCATGCTGATGGTTCAAATAAAGTGCGGGTTTTATCCAGGGGAAACAAGCAATGGCAAGAAAGACCAAGCAAATGATCTTCCCTGTTGTGGAACTAGAAAACGGACAGTAAAGGGGCGCGTTCGCCCGACTTTCTTGAACTTTGCAGATATCAATCACCGTCTGATGCTTGGATATCTCCATCTCAGTGGTGGAAACATGTTCAATCTCATCGAGACCCGATGTATCATTGAACATTCAGTCGTTGGCTGCCTTCTCATTTGGATCTGGTGGAATGCTGAATCGGGACCAGATCATCAAGTCACATCCCATAGAGACGTCCTGCGGTGTTTCAGGTGGAAATATTTCCAGAACGCCAAAATGTGCGTTTTGTGCGTGATATGAGAAATCTGGAGCGTACGGAGGTAGTTGTTCCACGACTCGGGACCTTACGGAATATCTTCAGATCTCGGCAATTTCGAGATCTTCCACCGGATCTTTGAGTATTCCACGTGCTAGTGAAAATGCGGGGTAGCCTGTAGAATAATGTGGTTTTGCGGAACATATCTGGGCAAACGCGCACTTGCACTTCAAAAGCCGCATTATATGTGGAAGCAGAGGGGAGGAGAGGGACGACCTGTGTTCATCTTCTTTTTTCTCTCTTCCCAAACCAAATATCATACAACAGCGCTCGACGATTTTTACCATATGCTTTTTGACACCCATGCATCCAAGACCCTAGTATTTTCACCAAAATCAAGCAGTCAGAACTTTCCGAAGAAGCTTTCCGAGAACGCCCCTAACTCTCTCAGGCCTCTCAGCAACACACGTGAATACAACAGCCGTACTGACCGCAAAAGCCAACGTCTCTCGCCATTGATTCTCCCAAATATAGCGCCTAGGAAACAACGTAGCCAAAGCTCTAGGTGCAACGAAGAGACCGAGCTCCTTCCTTCTGCCTGCGGTTTCGATCAAGACGCTCCATCCGCAGAAAGCACACCCGGAGCCTATGCATATGCCGGAATCAATCTGCTGGCAGCGAGGGATACTTGTTCCGAGTATGCGAGGGCCGACTCGAGTTCGTGCGAGGCAAATACCGTAGTAATAGAGTGCGATAAACGTTCCGAGAAAGGCCGATGAACGTGCCGAGGACTCCAAGGCGTGTCTAAATCGTTTCTTGCTTGGCGTTCGCAGCGTGAGGATGAGATTCAGGGGAAGATATGTTGAGAAGGCCCAGAAGAAAGACCTTACCCATCTTGACAATGCGTGTTTTTCACAGCTTTTCCCCACTCCCATATGAACAATTTCGCATGGGAATGGGATGCTCTTGACGGGATCACCGTAATCTAAGGGCAAGTTGTAGTCCTTGCACATTCCTTGAAGTACATGAGCCTGTCCTGTCTCCAAACCGTATTTCATCTCTCCGAAGCGGACACGTCGGAGGGCTGTAAGCAGACGTTGGTCGACAGCGGCGGCGGACTTAATCCACTTATTGTAGGATGGTGGCAGGCGATCCGGTGTATATATCCATGCCCACATGATTAACGCACATGAGCTTGCAAAGATCGAAGAGTCAGTGAGAGTTGATGCCAATTTCTCAATCTGTGTCGCTGTTAGAATGTTCCACACACAGCAACTGGGATTCACAAACCTTCGTCCATTGGCCTGCAGCAACTCGTCGACTCTTACGCTGAGCCCATAATTCCCCCACGAGTACATCGACCGCTCTGGTAACGGCAAATAAAGTCAGATCCATGGTTCGACCAGCGAACTGTATGGGTCTAAGAGTTACTCCCGTTGGGGTTGCTTCCGGAACATGGTCCATGAAGGCCTCGCTCTTTTTCGATTGGAGAAGTCTCAGACTGAACCAAGCTGCAATGAAGGTAGATATGCATCTTGCTAATCTGAAAAGCTATGAATTAGTCGCGTATATGAATTATGATACTGGGAAATATTGATGAGATTGTCCATGCAATTGTGCAGAATGAGCCTTGTGGCAAGGTGACCACTTAGTCACAGCTGCTGTCGGGCACTGACAGTATACCTAGGCAGTGTTCAAGAGGGGTCTTACCTGAATTGTTCCAAATTCGACAAAGATGATGCTACCCGTGCAATTAATCTTCGCAGTGG
The DNA here is from genome assembly GCA_007821475.1 of Lachnellula arida. Classification (NCBI taxonomy): domain Eukaryota; kingdom Fungi; phylum Ascomycota; class Leotiomycetes; order Helotiales; family Lachnaceae; genus Lachnellula; species Lachnellula arida. The sequence goes on along the minus strand of QGMF01000092.1, from coordinate 14,876 downwards.
AATCTTGTGTAACGGTCAGCAAAGAAACCAAAAGCGGGACGAATCACGTGCCTCGAGCAATGTGGAGCCTCCAACAAGTGCCGCACAGAAAGTGGGGAATCTCTGTAGTTCCAGTCCTCCTCTCAAAATGCGGAAAAGAGATGGGAGAAAGGCATCAACAGGTTTCTCATCGATATTCTTCCGCCTTCGACTCAACGTGATCAAAAGTAGAGTGAGCAGTCGGGGGGTTGTGGACGACAGATAGCCTAGAAGGTAGCTACGCAACACGGGCCTAAGGATAGTAGGAACTGCCTGTTCCAACGACTTCGTACCACGAGGTTGAGCAGAGGCTGCCATTATGATAAGAGAAGGCTACCATTTCTGTAATCAGCATCTCGATATCATCAACGTGGCTGGTGGGCAGTCGGTCCAGACCAGACCAGACCAGGGCAGTGTAAACAACAGTACAGTGCGGTACGGGTGGTACAGTACTCCGTACGGAGTAGTAAAGTCCAATCCAATCCAGGGGGATCCGGATCTGCTTCGCATGGAAAGACGTCACTTACATTGGACTGGAGGTTGGGGTTGAGCATGCATGGGCGATGTCCAGATGTGGAAATGACCCCGTCAGAGTACAAACAAGTATCAGTATCGTATTGGTATTCGGACAAGCTTATTGTTTCGTTGGATTATTATTGTCACATAATAATCAAGGTCTTATGCTCTCTTTGGGAAGTGCGAATCCGAAGACGAATTCGAGGCGGGGTGTGGTGAATGAATTGAAGTTAACGGTCCGCTTCCGCAGAGCAATAATCGGTATCGGTGCAATTTCGTTACAGGGGTATTTTGGGCGCAGTCGGTAGGGTTACAGCACGGAAAGTGCCGAGTTGGCGAGAGATGGAGGAAAGGAAAGGCGGCCTACAAAAGGGGGAGGGGAGGGTTGGTGCGCACTGCGGAGGGGAGGATGTTAGCTTTATTTGTGTAGTAGGTGCATCGGCGTTGTCGATATGGGGAAGTTTCCAAGCTTGGACGAAAGGGGTGAGGCCTTGCTCTCCGTACGGAGGTAGTCTATATACCGAGATGAGATTCAAGGAATCAAGCATTGAGAAATATAGATTAACGAGTGATTAATTAGGCAGTCAACAGTGTATCGTATCAGTACAGTAGAAGAATTATATAATGATTCGGCACTATTGATGCAGATACACGAGAAGTACTGTGGAGTAGATAGATCACTTAGACTTTTTGGCCCAGTCCAGCCCAGAACACGCTGAGAGTTTCTTACAAATACGAGGCAAGTATCTTCCTCTTCTCTCTTCGATTTCGAGCTTTCTAGGATGCTTCTTCTGGCAATCGTGCGTGCTACACTAATACAGTAAAGTGCGGAAAGTGTACTCGGTGGGCAGCAGCAGCATACGGAGCATTTTCTAGTTTATTGACATGTGAACAGCAGCGGGGGGCTGACTTGACTTGACCTGTACATTGTCGATCATTTGCGGCTGCGGAAGTTAAACAGAGCCAGAACAACATTCATAACAACGGCTCCATGGACCTAATTTAGAACCAGAACGAGAACTAGAAATAGAAGCAGAGATAAGGTAGAAGAATGATAGAGGCAGTAGCAGTATATACACTAAGCTTTGCATTATTCTGTTGGGAAAATAAGACAATAATTAGAAGTAGAAGCTTCAAGCTACAACTGCAGACCCCCGTCGGTCCATATCATACATACCATCCCGTACAGTAGCTTCCCCTCGATAGCCGGCCCGCCTGGCTGCAGCTCCAGAATTCCATGTCCTCCAGAATCCCAACCTGCTTTGCTTTGCTTTGCTTTGCTTTGCTTGCGAAACAATTCCAAAACTATCCTCGAGCCCTTCCTGAGGGAGGACTGAATGCCGCGTCCTACTCGACGTAGCACACGTCGCCGTCGTCCAACCACTCGTCCAGGTCAGATCTGATAGGGAAAGCTTGATAAAAGTCCGGGGTTACAGCACATACGTCCAATACAAACGACTGACCACCACCACCACCACCATTCTTTGTCTCTGTCTCTACACAGCTTCACGATAACACCCAGTACATCTACCATACGGCACTCATGCTCGCGGTTCAGCGTCCCAGCATGGGTTCATCGAAGCCACCGAACCTGGATATGCCATTTGGCTGTAGGTCAAGCTCGAGTCCGATATACCCGGAAGTTTCTCTAATACAGAACTGCAGATTCCTTCGACGCCAATACCTCGAATTTTCCCTTTCCTCCACCTACAGCGCCGGGTCCTTCGTTACTCGACGACAATGAATCTAAATTCCTAGATAACTTTTTCGACGGCGTGAGCTCCGATCAGTTCGACTACAATCTCTTCACGAATGCACCCGACGGCACAGATGCGGGGTTTGGATGGGACGAGTTACCACCTACATTTATGGGAACAACGTCTTCATATGGGCAGCAACCTCCGACTGGGAACCACGGATTACCCGAGCTTAATTTCAACAATGACATGAGTACACAAGTCAAGGCCGAACCTCCAATACCACCCACAACCTCCGCGGATGTATTAGCAGCAGCAACACTATTACAGAATGGATCCAACAGCCGGTCACATAGTATGGGGGATGGAACACTATTTCAAGGGCAAGGCATATCAAGACCCCCAACAAATGGCCATACCCGGCCGCAATCAATGTCACATAGTACAGGTACTTCCTCGAGACAATATCAAATGAGCCATGGACGAACAAGTGCAGAAGAATACCCACCAGAAAATTACTTCTCTGATATGGTTTTCGGCAACCAAATCCACCCAATACGTCAAAGACGCACCATACCAAAATTTGATCTCAAATGGGGATCAGATGCCTCATTCGGGGCATCCCAAGGCTTCCTCTCACCCACCGATGCCGACGGGGCAATAGAACGCACGCAAGCCCAAACTCTAGAAGGCGCCTTTATTCTCGACAGACCGAGCGCAGAAGCCTCGCGGACAACAAGTCCACAAACGCACCGAAGAACCAAATCCCTAGGCCACCCAGCCGACGATGTCAAACAAGAATCTTCGAGGCCGAAGAAACGGAGGAAGAGCAAATTCCAAGACGACGAGGAAGATGACGAGGATGACGAGTCCCCTGTTCCCGCGCAAGCACAGCCGTCTGGCAATAAGAAACGCAAACCCACCAAGAAAGGGGGTGCAGTCGATTCGCCTATAGTAGATACAGAGGCTGGCAATAAACGGAGGAAATCTGCCGCGGCAGGAGCAGCAGCTGCGAAGGCGGCGCGGGAGAATTTGACCGAGGACCAGAAGCGGGAGAATCATATTAAGAGCGAGCAGAAGCGGAGGACGCTGATCCGGGAGGGTTTTGAGGATTTGGGGGAGCTCGTGCCTGGGCTTAGGGGTGGGGGGTTCAGTAAGAGTGCTGTCCTCATCATGTCGGCGGATTGGTTGGAGGACTTGATAGAGGGGAACCAGGTTTTACGGGAGAGGTTGGATCAAATGGGAGGGCGGTCATAGTGGATGGGAAGAGCAGGGAGGGGACAAAAGGAGTTTTTGGAGTTTGGGGGTTATGGTATGTGGAAGAGAAGATATCACTCTTGGCTGGCTGGTTTGATGATACACAGGAACAGGATCTAGTTAATGAGTATATGGAATGGAATGGCAGCGCAAGGCAGGAGAGGGAAGGGGGAATTTGCTGGGCGGATAAGCAAGAACTGATGGCTGGCCAACAATGTACAGAGTTTACATATGGGACGCCTTGATGGCATACAGTATTCTTAATATCTGCACATAGGCGTTTTAAGCCTCCAAAAACAAGCAAACGTTCCAACCAAGTCCATCATCATCATCAACATCATCATCTCAGACTCCCACCTTCCCCCTTCTCCTTTCTCAGCTCTGCAAGATTGTATACATGTCCATTACGCCATTACGCCATGTATCTATCTATTTATCTATGCACGTATACAGCCAGCCAGCTCACCAATATCCCCGTCCCTACATGTCTTATACTCGTACGACCAACATCTCCACAATTCATTACCAATACCAAGTCACCGGATACCGTTGTCTCAAACACAACAGACATAGACACAAACCACCTAACCTATCCTGTCCTATCCTATCCTCTCGTCTCCTCTCTCCGGAGACCAAAATCACCGGCCGAGGTTCGGATTCGGATTCCGTACTGTACACCTGGAGACAAGACGAGACGATGATATGATGTGATATGATATGAGCTTATTTAAGACATGGTGCCACTGCCACATTTGTCATTATTGCTACTCGAGTAGCTTCTTCCTTCCGTGTTGGGAAAGGAAAGGAAAATGTGGAATGAGGCGAGGCGTATGTATACGCAATGTATAGTACGTACGGAGTAACAAAGTTTGGAATTGGACGGAAATAGAACTCGTATGTACCGGTACGTATGGTATAATCGGCCGTTCCCCCCTAGCTTCTCCAACCCTCAAGGTGTATGGTGCGGTACCGAACTGTTGGGGTTTTGTTGGTTTGGTTTTCTTGCCTGCCAAGGGATAAAGAGGGGCTTTTCTTTTGATAATAACTCATCATGACGAGGCAGGTGGGGAGGCAGGTAGGAGGCGTTTGATTAGGCATGGTGTGGTGTGGTATGGTACGATGCTATGGCTAGGTTTTATGGTGTCTCACGTGGAAAACGCGTCAAGATACAGGAATAGAATACTAGAAGCGATTTTTAGTTCTCAAGCGCGTGGTAGCGTTCATGAGCCGCCATGGCGAATGCAGGCATGACGGACCCGCACTCATGGCAAACCTCCATATGATTGCCCTCGTCTTCTTCGTCTTCTTCCCAACCCGCGTTCTCATCTACGGTGTTCTGCGTAGGGATCATCATGTCTTCCGAGCCAGCTGTGATGGGATCCGGAGCTTCACGGCCAGCACTTGGCTCTGCTTGGACCGCATCGTCAACTTGCGCGTTCTCGCCATCATGTTCGTTTTCATAAGAGATCGTATCGGGAGGTACGTCACGATCCTCAACTCGCCATACCCTCAACACCTCCTCTTGCCTCTTAAACATCCGCCCGATATCCCTTCCTCCACCACCCTTCCCCTCACTCGCCGCCTCGACCATATTTGTAACGGCCACGTTAAGCAGACTTAGATTCCAGCCTGCTTGTTGCGGATGCAGTCTCTTAAACATAGGAATCAAAGCAACCTGGATGAGTTTCTCAACAATAGCATCTACGCTTTCTTTGAACGTGAATACGAAATTCGGTACAGGGCCAGAGCGAGAAATGCGATTGAAGCTTCTCGTCCTCGTACCATCTGCGTTGAGAGGTGGCCGAGGTCGAGTAGAGAGACGCAACGTCTTGGGATGAGCTAGCCAGCGCTTTGCACCTAGACCTACAGCATCAGGATCCTCGTCGTCTTCAAGGAGATCAGAGTGCATCCTCTTGATGAGACTCGTAGCCAGCATGCTGAGTTCTTTCACGACTTCAGGTAAAGTGTCTAAACGCATGTAGGAATCCTCGATGGAGATCTGCGTGGGTACTCTTTTCATCTGTCGAACTTCCGTGTCGTCGATGCCATTTATCAGGTTCCATGTCTTGCCTCCGATCCCTCGCTCGGCGCCGGCGCCACCGAGTAGGGTTTCGAGGAGTTCGGGACCCATGTTAGGGAAGAGTCGGACGTCCTGGACAGTTACTTGTTCCTTGGTTTCGCCATAGATTAGGCCTTCGTCGAACTGGGCGGATCGGGACAGGACGTGATTGCGGATGCTGTGGGACATTTTGAAGCCGATTCCTGGGATCTTGCCAATGTCATGGCTGTCTATGAACAGAGTCACGTTGCTCTCACGGCCATTTCTCTCGTTATGATCATCTGTAAGGATCTCATACGGCGGTACAAGAGTTGTCTGTGCTTTTGGCTTGTGTATATTGCCAGCCAACTTGCTAAGTAGCTTATTTGTTGAAATGCCCACCGTCGAGGTATATCCCTTCTCTTCTTCCAAGCTCCATCTTAGATGCTGGGCTAAATGCGACCCGAGAGTTAGACGAAGGAGGAGCGAATCATTGCTATCATATTTCGGGACTGCCGTGCAGGATCTCGGCAAATAATCCTGGGGATGGGAAGGATTATTTGAATCTGGCGGATCTTCAGGGAATGTATGCCCGGCAATCTCAGCTGCATTAAACGAGAATCCTATCGTCGGATCCTCGCGCTTGAGTTGGAAGAAGGAGTGGGACAAGTCATGGTAGTTTAAGAGCGCCTGGTTGTACTCGACGAGATCTGTGACATCCAAGAATACCTCATCGAAACCTAGTCTTTCAACTTTTCCACTCCATGTAAAAGATTCTAAAAACTTGTATAGGGATTTTGATGCATCTCGAAATCTGCCTAGCTCCTCCCCCAGAACTATGACAACGTCCGGGCAGGTCTTTTTGGCTTCGTGGATTAACTGGAGTTTGCGCAGGCCACGACGGCGGGCTTCGTAATTGCAGGTCACAATGATCTGTTTCTTTGAGATGGGTCAGTTTAGTAACAATGTCTCAGAGTACGACGATGGTTGAGAAGAGCTCGTATTTACCTGCTGTACAGCCTTTTAAGGAGGAGTCAGTCCATCAGTTTAAGCTTTGAGATGATCTAAATCCGGAGCCTGGTTGTAGCAAACTGACCAGTGGCAGAGCCTTCAAGGAAGGATTTTCGTTTTCAAAAACGGACGCGTAGAAGCAGTCGTAATCCTGAGCGTTATTGTTAGATCAGATCGACGTGTCTTCTTGTCGGGGGCGAAGCTAACAAAGTGTATGATAATCCTCTGGTCGTTCCTCATGACTGTCATGTTGCTAGACGCCGATTGCATCTAACCGCTTTCATCTTTACAGTAATACGCTTGAAAAGACGTTGACGTTTGTGCAAGGAGAGGTCATCGAGATGCAGGCTTGCATGAGTAATGAGGTGATGTTGGAGAAGATGTGTTGTGTCAAGCCCTACGAGTACAGTTCTCGGGTCGGGACTCGGGGCATCATCGCCAGAGAGAGAGAGAGAGATCCACAGCTAAATTTGGCCATCATGAATTAAGCTCCGACCCCCTGTCAACAACAGAGAACAGAGATCTCAGGATCAGGCTAACCGCCTACAACTTGCGCAAACTGCAACGCTACCTCATCCGCCAGACAAAACAAGCAATTTTCACGAGTACCGTCACGTTAACCTTGGGAACCTTACCAACTTTTTGCATCTCAATTTACATACTCTTCATTCCTAAAACACCCCTCCTCGTGCATGCCGATATCTGGAGCCCCATCACATCCCACGCTTGGCCAGCAGACGCCCGTTCCATTCTCAGATCAGCGTCTTATTACTGGCAGCAGACGGTACAGCAGCGGCTGACACCCGACTGACAGCCACATCCATTGGATACAGACCTTGGACCCGTAAAACAATAATACAATAATAGTAAGTCCACAATTCTGGGGAACTAGAATCGTATTACGCTGTAGGGCTACGACTACACTCTGCTCGGGCCATAGATGGCGTCAAAGTTGCGTACTCTATTTCTATTGCTGGCGGTTCTGACTCGCGCCTATTAACCCTGTAACCTGTCCTGTCCTGTTGGCGCTGTTGCTCAAGAGCCAAAAGCCAGGACCTCAGGTTGGCTTGATACCCCGTACGGAGGTATGGGATGGATGGAAATCTCGAAATAGCTGGATGATTGGAGTGGCTGCCTCTGACGAGACGCCGACGCCTCAACATCCTGGGCCACGTCTGCATCCGCCTCTGGCCCTTCTCCTGCCTCTTTGGGCCAATCATCGCTGTGTGACTCGTCTGCATTCGAGCGCTTGCTGCTTCTGTTTCTGTTTCCTGTACCACTGCAAGTCAGTCCAGTACCCTAACCTAATCCTTAGTTGCCACCAGCTGTTGCGCATGCTGGGATGGCACAGGAGGGGTGGTCGCCTGCAGCCACGGCGCAGGGTTCTGTTGGACTTTTGCCTTGCATGGCTTTATTTGGCCACCCCACTAATACTCCCTCCTACTCCACCCAGGCTCTGTATGTCATGTATGCTTCTAGAAATACATCCACTCGCGCCTAAATAAGTACTTTCTCTTGCCCCCATGCTATCTCGTCACTTGCATTAGAGTTTCCCCCGTTCTCTCCACAGCGCTATTCATGGCTGTCCATCAAAAGCTTCACCGGTTCTTATATGTCTTTCAATCTCTTGTACTGTACTATACATAATCCCGTTCCCCTCTCATCCCTCCAATCTTTGAACGCTTCCTTTGTCTTTCCACCAGTACCTCACATCCACTAGAGTGGGGTCCGATATTGACATTGCCATTGCCATTGCCATTGCCATATCCGTTTAGGACAACTTGCCTTCTAGATCTTGGAGTCTTGGGCTATGATTCTACTCCCTCTTGCTATCCATCCATCTTCGTCAACGATGCCTGCGTCTTCGAAGTCTTCGTCGCCCCCCAAGCGTCCAAGGCTCAGTCTTCAAATCAAAACTCCTTCCACGGCACTGACCTATGGAAAGTCTTCGACGGCATTGAAGGCTGACGTTGACCCATCATCTCCTACCGCTTTTAATACACTCTCGAACGCATACGCTGCCGCGATTGAGAACTCGTCACCGAGGACAGCAAGGCCTATATCATCAGCTACCAAGAGCGGAAAGCCTACCTCGCTACGGCTAGAGACGAAGAACGCTGGCGATAATCACTACGTCCATCCATCACAACGAACCCAAACTCCAGGGCCATTCTCAATTACCTATCCAGATACCCCGAGCTCAGCAATTTCTAGCTCCACATCAATCTCCGAATCAGCAGAATCTCAGCCCGCGGCTTCGTCCTTTACATTTACGCCACCCCAGTCAGCTGGTACTACCGAGCAGAAGCTACCAAGTGTCTTCACTTTTGCAGCCAATGTTCCCAACAAAGACTCTTCGAGTACTCCAAGAACACCCAGGCGGCGGGCAACATTCGGTAACCAACATCAGGCGGCGCCATATACACATCCCCGAACCTTGCACAGCATACTCCGAAACTCACCACTGCCTCCCCGAAGCACCATGACACCCGCAACCCCGAGTCGCGTTTCTGTACGAATTGCAAATCGAGCTGGAAAAAAAGTGGGATACAACGATCCGCTCACCCAAACAATTACAACAAATAAATACGTCAAATCACATATCGATCTTCTATCGGAAGAATCCCCATACTCCGCCGCCGATGCCGAAAAGCAAGACACTTTAGATTTAACTTTCGCATATACGGGAGATGAAACCAGAGATGGGGGACAGACGCCAGGCCCGTTTGAAGAAATGAGGAGGAGAATGGCAGAAAGCGAGTTAGAAACACCAGCAACCAGGAAACGAAAGAGGAAGGAGAAGAAGAGGAAGTGGGAATGGACAATAACTAGCACCGAAGGAGATGATGAGGAAGAAAAGACGCCTGTGAATAAGACGCCATTAACAGCTGTGAGAATGGAGAAGACTCCAAATACAGCTATTTGGAGAGGGTCTTCGGTCTCGACCACGGATTCTGAAATGTCGGACGTGGAAGAGGGTCGCTTTGTTGGCTCGTGCATAGACCCGACAGATTCGGAAATGTCTAGCAGCGATGACCAGCGACCAGGAAGCTCACAATCACTGTAATCATGATGTGGAGGGACAGGATTCCCTGCTAGCATAGTAATAAGAATAAACAAGAATAAATAAGAACAAGCCATCTGTCTTTACAAGTGACTGGCATTTCATCTGAAGGGTGTCGTAGCAAGCGCTATGAATGTTTCATATCAAGCGAGTCAGGAAAGCCTCGACGTCGTGACCGACACGAACAACAGCCTGAAATAACTTACGAAGCTGAAAGTTCCACAGCCTTGTATCTTACTTCTCGTGGTACAAAAGTTTCAGGCGGTGCCCTCCTTGAAGTAAGATCGACCATGATGTTCGCACCTTCCATGCAATAAGGTCGAGCCAAAGGTCTTGGCATCGGGCATTCATATTCATGACCACAGGCACGCGACCAAACTAACAATATGTTTCACCGGACTCACAGAACAATCATCAGCCTCACGGCATCGACTATATATTTGCGTGACCATCCTCTCAACATGCAACATCGCACTACTAGCTGCGCGCAAAAATTCCAAAATGCCGCGCGATCTCGAATCTCAGCCCAACGCAGTCGACTTGGACACAGATGCAAACTATCCACTACTTCCCAAGTCTAAGAGCCTCAGGAGTTCCAGGAGTTCCAGGCGTCCGAGGAACTCGCAGGAAGTCATCCAGCTGGATGATATTCCGCCCATCATCAAATCAGCTAATGGAAATATCTTCTGGGCAGACGAGCAATGTACTCGCCGTGTAGGACTCACGTCTTCCGAAGCTCGGCTCTTCCTATGTCTGCTTCAGACAGAGGAGCCGGAGAGCTACAACTACGAAGAATACAAACAGCTCTTCGATGACTTTGGGAGAGAGCAAGAGAGGCTTCAAAAACTAGTTGATGCAGTGCCTTGGTGGGATATCAACTCCTACCGCCAAAAATCCATTTGGGAAGCACGGATTCAGTGGCTGGAACGAATGAAAGAGCCTCGACTATGGCTTTTGTATCTCATGGCGAGACGCAGGAGGATCTTGAAGCAGGCGTGTGTGAGAGTGCTAGCGCGTTTGCGAGAAAAGAGGCTTAATCGGGTCGCAAATGGTCACCAACATCAGCATCAGCCTTCTGAGTCACAGACTCAGCCACCAGTGATGAACGAAGCATCTCAAGCCATTGAAGCACCAGCCACAACCGCAATCCCCGTCATGGTCAGCGAAGAGAGCCAGACGTCTGAGAGACACCTTAACGTTACGAACGTTAGGGATTCCATTTCCGAGTTGATAAAGTCAAGCTTCAGCACTGGTCGGCGCTCTCATTCTTTGAAGGAACGGTGTCCTGTTTTTGATAAGCGCTTTCAGGCTACCAGAGAGGATATCAAACATCAGGTTGAGCAGTTGATGCCAAAGCAGATTCCTTACCTAGTTATAGGATGGTTTCCCCGCGCGGCTAGCGACCCGGTAGAACGAACTTTGCAGTTCGAAAATCCGGCGATGCTCTTCAAGGCGTTTAGACGTGGAGAGAAGAGTGTAAGAGGCTGGAGAAGACTTTTGTCGTTGAAGGCTTTGAGAGGGTTTGGCTTGTATAAAGTAAGTGTTTCTCTCATTTCTATTGGCAAGACATTGGAACTTACTCTGGCAGTGTGACATCTCCCGCGGCGCCCACTTGCCCTTGAACCTCACCAGTTCGCAAAACGCTGTCCTTGGCCAGTTCTTCCTCGCCTACAAAGTATCCGACCGCCACGCAGATGACGCAGTCTCCATCGCATGGCAGGGGTGGGTTCACAGAAACCTGAACAATGGCAAGAATAACCCTTTGGAGGGCAGGTATTCGTTACAACTGATTTATGGATGGTCGAGCTACCGGCTCTGTGCTATCGTCATCGCACCCTTGCTTCTCTCCTTTGTGTTGGGGCTTTGGTACATGATCGAGACAGGGGATGTAGTGACTGCGTGGACGATCGCGCTTTATATTGTCACTGCTGCTGCAGGTGAGTTCTCTTAACTTGAAGTCTTGGAAGGAGTTTTACTAACTTTTCTTAGCTCTTGTTGCTCTGATGGCTATCATAGGAGGGTTGAATGATATTTAAAGCGACCAAAGAATGCTTAAAGCGAAGAAGGAATACTGAAAGCGATCAAGGAATACCATGGAAATACCTGTACAGACACTCTGCACCTTGCATCGGAGTTGTGTAGCATGGCGTCTGCTTTCAATTAATAATACAATACTTGCTTTAACTTACATACCAACCAACGCCTTAATACCTCCCACTTTCCTTTACAGCCCCGCTCTCCTCATTCTGCTTTTTCGTCTTCGTCGCCCACTCGGGCGCCTCATCCTTGCCGTTCTCCTCCTCTTCATCACCCTCCTCCTCGTATGATGCACCGTCGTATATTATATTCCGCCGGCGATTATATCGTATACAAAATCTGCTTCATTAGCCCCATCCTCCTCCCCAAAAACCCATAACCCAAAAACAACTCACCAAACGCGCAGCACCCGTATTAACACACTGATGCTGCGTCCCAGCCGGCACAACGATAAGATCCCCTGCTCCTCGCCAAGCCCTCCCCGGACGTAAACGTGAGCATCTGGTTTGGGGGGGGGTTTGGGGAGGCGGGTTGAGATGGTGATGGTGATGGTGATGGTTGGAAGTGTGGAGATGGAGATGGGGGTTTTGAAAGGAGGGGAGGGTTGGGAATACAGGTATGAGGGTGCGTGTACGGGGGGTACGGGTGAGCGTTGGGGTGAGCATTTAGATGATGGATGGATGAGGAGATGTTTATAGATGGGGTACAGTAGGAAGGGAGCTGGATTACAAAGAAGATGATACATGATATATGAAATAGATGTCTAGAAGACCTTATGGATGTCAGACCATGATATCAATTGTACTGTACTCGTGATGATTCATCACTGTTGGTAACGACCTTGACTTCAAGGGTTGGTTTGTCATCAACCTTTTCAGGAGCAAATGTTGAACCGATCTTAGGAAATATGTCAGAGTTCGAAGCTGCACATCCTAGATGAAAGCTTTTTCACTCTGATGATTATTTAATTATTCAATGGAACAATGGGATGTTGATGTTTAAGTTAGCGTAGCATAGCTACCCCAGAAAAGAAAAGCGGTCCGACTTTTTTCCGCCACCATCCAAGTTAGGAAAACGTAAGATATCTAAAGCCAAACCACTCCAGAGAAAAATATACAATGAATGGACTTCCACGATTAGGGCCTCGGCTGGGCCGCAAAGATGCAGCCTGGATATGCTCATCCTGCGCAAAAAAATCCACCCGCCGAAAACCCTCAACGCCGTTCTTCAATCCCTCGACCCGAAGAGCCATTTCCGATAGCTCAAAGCCCCGACAAAATGTAGCTCCAACCATGGAGCAATTGCGCGCTCCTTTCAAGACGAAGAACAGCTCGACGCTATACTACACCCTCAGTATCATATTAGGAACCGTAGCCTTCTCCTACGGTTCCGTGCCCATGTACAAGATGGTTTGTCAAGATCACCCCATCACATATCCCGGTTCCTGACGCGCATTGCGATTGCTAGATCTGCCAAACAACAGGCTGGGGCGGCCAGCCCATCAAAGCGCCCGGCCACGGCGGCGCCGAAGGCGAAGACCCCTCGGAGCGCCTCCAGCCCGTCACATCCGCCAAACGCATCCGCATCACATTCAACGGCTCCGTGTCCGACGTCCTGCCCTGGAAATTCACGCCGCAGCAGCGCGAGGTGCGAGTCCTGCCCGGCGAGACGGCGCTGGCGTTCTATACCGCGACGAATAAGTCGGATGAGGATATTATTGGGGTGGCGACGTACAGTGTGACGCCTGGACAGGTGGCGCAGTATTTCTCGAAGATTCAGTGTTTTTGCTTCGAGGAGCAGAGGTTGAATGCTGGGGAGACGGTGGATATGCCGGTGTTCTTTTATATCGATCCGGATTTTGCTAAGGATCTGAATATGAAGGGCATTGAGCAGGTTACGTTGAGTTATACGTTTTTTAGTAAGTTGCTGAATGTTGTCTGGGTTTATGAGAACATGCTGACCGAGAACAGAAGCGAGATATGATAAGAATGGGCATTTGAAACCGATGCCGGTGGGTTCGTAAGTGTATATGTATGATATGGGAGCATAGCATTTGCATTGGGCGGAGTTATTGGTTGATATGAAAACCGCATAGAGATACATTCTGCTCAACATGAAACTATTCTCGAGCTTTATGTATTCTGAATTGTAGGTTATTTTGAATTGGCAGTTGAAGGTATTCGAAACATTCACGCTCACTTTTGAATGCAGTTTATCACAGCAAGGACAGGGCCAGTTTAGTAGCTGCCACCTGTCTCGTAATACTTTTACTTTACCGAATTGGTAAGTATTACTATTATTTTCTGTTTCTATATCTTGTATCATATATATGAGCTATACACATTTACACATGAACATACTGCTCTTCCTCATTCCGTAGAACAAGCTCAAACTCAATATCAAGCCAGCCAAAATTGATTATATAATGCTCTCCATTGCTTTTTATTAGTCAGAATGCATGACCCATCTGATGTGTCGACATGAACCTCACTTTATAACAAATCCATACAAATGAATACTTTTCGCATATCTTATATTGCTTTGCTAGGCAACTTAGGCGAGTTCCCACAGCCTTGTTAAATGGTGCAGGTCCGGTCCGGGAAAACAGGCAACAAAGGCCAACCATCCTCTACTTGTAATACAAGGCTGACCGTGTAACCACACGATTTCTTGAGTCAACATTCAACATTCACCATTCACCATACCTACCCTACCTACCTAACATCATAAAGAAATAAAATCCTACTACGACCTCCGTCTGAGTCACAGTCAGTGTCGGTCTATCCCTCAATTGCAGCAAGGAAGGACCACGATGCAAATCACCTCCTACAACAACAACATGTACAACACAATTCAACAGGACCCCCCCCCAACACGATGCCCTCGCTCCAACCACAAACCCAAACACCCGACAGCACCCCGAACAAGATGCAGAAATCCGCATTGAACGAGCCGCCCAAGGACACACCCTTTTTCATACTCCCGCAAGAACTGCACCTCAAGCTCTTCGAATACCTCAACCCGATCGACTCAACCTGTCTCTCGCTCACGAAGTAAACCAGTCCAGTCACCTGACCCATCACCTTCCCCCACCCGTTCAATCCCCTCCCCTCTTTCTTGCAAACCATCCATCCCATGAGTTCGAGTCCCACTAACAAGACACACACAGTAAATACATCTACACCCTCAAACCACCCACCCCGCGCCTCCCCCTCAACACCGGAGCCCCAGGATCCTG